>PVJO010002646.1:0-139153 GCA_004026905.1 Hystrix cristata
AAAAAAAAAAAAAACTACAAACAGTGTCACTAGAGAAAGAAACTACCTGCCTACAATATCTGTCCCTTGTTAAAATCACCTTACATAGGAAGAAGCAATGCTGACCACTGTGGTATCAAATGTCGAACAATCTTGTATAAGGATCTAGGGCTTTTATAATAGTGCAACACTATCTTTCTTAAATGCTAATATCTTCAACGGGATTTACAACCCATCATTATGCACTGTCATATACAAATATCAGACATTTCCATGGTCTGTACCCCGGAGGCAATGGCTGTAACATTTTACATTATATGAGAGACATCTACACTATCTTCTTTGCTTTGCTTCTCAAAATCTAAAGTTTGAGGATAACAAAAGACCTGAATCACATCAGCTGCAAAAAAGAAAAGATTTACTACACTCAGTATTTGTTACACAGCACAGACTGTGAAGTCTGAGACACATCTAGTCTCATTCCAATCTCCCCACTTCTTGACTGTGTGGCCCTTTCGATGGGGTAATACTACGGTCATTCATACTTCATTAGGATTTCATAATGATTAAGATTGAGTTAGGCAGGAGTGCTCAGAAAGCCCTAAGTCTCAAAATTATGTGCTCCTTTTATGTAGCGAATGTCCGATAGAGTCTTCTGATGTCTTATTCTATGTAACAATAAAACAGATTCAAAAGACATATTTGCTTAGCATTCATTTTTATATTTTTTTTTCATTTTTATATTGACTACAGTGGCAGCAGTCTTGGACAAGTGGAATGAAAATCCCAGTAACTGGTCCACAGTGTTTCACAGTCATCTCTGGTTCTCCGGGACTTGAGAGCTTTGTCTCTTCTTGCAGGGTTCTGTTACAACCTATTGACTTTTATTCACAGTATAAAATTTCCTTTACTTAATTTCTCTGAGTCATTTCCCCTGGGTCATTCTGACCATTATGTTCGTTGTTGTTTATACTGCTGAGCCATCAACAGAGCTCTTGTTGAAGAACAGGACACAATCATGTAAGAGCACTCCCGGTCATGGAATTGCTCTGAGCTGAAGAATGTCCAAGAGTACAAGGACGGGATGGATGTCCATGTCTTTGTCTCATGTCTTTACAGAAATCATGAAATAAATCAGAGATTTTGAGACTTGATTCAGAAAGACAGACAGACAGACAGACAAACAGACTGGTAAGATAAATGGAGGTTGGACACTAGCCCAGAGTGGCTGACCTTTATCTACCAATCCACTCTTTCTCATATTTATATTACCTCATGTGGGGTTGGAATCCATGAGTTGGGGCCATTAACCTCAATATGCAGTACTTAAGCTTTTTACATCACATTTCTATTACTCTTCATTTAATTTGAGAAATGTCTATCTCTGTGTGAAAATGAAATGTCCCCTTTCAAACTGGAGGGCCTCACACGGACAGAAAAACTGACCAAATGTACGTCTCACACCTATTCACAGAACCTGCAGAGGCAAAATGATGTCTTTCCTCCCACAAACATTCTTACACTTATTCTTAGTCGTTCAGAAGCTCCTAGTAGTATTGGACTGCAACAGATAACTTGCATTTATTCCAAAGACATATTCAAAATTTTAAAGTGCAAACATATTCAGAAAACTAACATTTAGCATTGGTGTGAATCGGACTCACTACAGTAGGAATGAGTCTACCGCTTGGATGGGAACTAGCTTCAGCATATGCTTTCTTACAGGAAGAAAATTTAAGGATAAAATAGAACTATATGACCAAATTGCCCCATGGATGTGAGAATGGAAAACACTGAAATTTGGGGGATACTAAAATTAAACAACAACAATAACAAAATATAAATATCGTGATATCAATAGAAAATAATCATAATTATAACAATGGCTGGGGCTGTATGATGAAATGATTTTCAAGGCTACATTGTGATACATTTTTAAACAGAGACAATCTGCCATTGTATTTGGAAAGGATCCTGGTATGATTCTATTTTATCTCTTTCCTACTTTATCATTGTATCACAGGCCTTTCTGTAATTTTACTGGTTGTCAACAGTATCATCTGTTGCCGTAGTGGAGGGAGAATTTTCATGTGAAGAGAGAATTTGTCACTCACCTGCCAGAGGCCTGGGACTATTCTAGGATATTTCCTGGGCTCGTTCTGTACAATTCATAATCTAACAGATGGCACCATTAAGCAAGTGTCCCTGATAGTCTCTTTGAAAATGAAGGCAAAGAAATGCAGAATAAAATAAAGTTGCCTAGAATAATACGCATCCATACTCCTTACAGTATGTTGACAATGGCTGACAAATTTCTGTTGGATATAATCTCACAGAACATGCACAGTAACATTTTATAACAACATAAACCGAGATTGTAAGATACCTTGATAAATAGCTCCTTTCTCACCCCAGGCTGTGATTCCTCCCTCCAGTTACACGTACGGCTCCCATTACCACGGAACAGCCAGGGAGAATTATACACTGCTTAGGAGATAACTTTTGAAGCTGGGGAAATGCTAAAAAGCTGTATTCAAATCACAAGGTGGTGGAACACAGCACATTGAACAGAATGTATTATCATTTTCCAAGGAAAAGAAATGTACATTGTGCAAGAGAAAGGTAAGAGGGGGAAAAAAAATTTAGTGTTCCACGTCCTCACAGTAAGCTGTTAATAAGGTGAAATTACCAAATATTGGTGTAATTTGGAGTTCGCATTTTCTTTTTGGGGAATTATGATCACGTGACAAGGTTATTGCTATAATTAAGAGAGAATTAAAGTTGCAGTGTAATTGCTCTGCAGTTTTTTCTTAGTCAAGAAGATATAATTGTAGGGAAAAAGGAGAGCACAGAACATTCTTCGTATACTTTTTAAATTTCTCACAAGCATCAAGAACTCAAAAGCATCACAGAACTCAAAACCCCTTCCATGTTCTTTTCTTTTGAACAACTGTATCTTTCTTTAGCTGCTACACATTCCTGGTCGCAAAGCAAGGCTTCTACATATGATGACTGTCTGAGCAGCCAGTCCTTTTTAGTGTGCTATTATTTCTAATTCTGGAAGGTTAAGATGTGCTTCTTATTCATTTATCCTGATTATGTATTTAGTTTCAATTAATTAAATGTTCACACTTTCTTACATACAGAAACCTTTTACTTGGTGATGTATAAATCTACATGTAAGAGGAAACATGCAAGAATTTAGAAGTAAATAAAGCTATCCATCCTCCCTGAAGAGT
Organism: Hystrix cristata; assembly: GCA_004026905.1. NCBI lineage: Eukaryota > Metazoa > Chordata > Mammalia > Rodentia > Hystricidae > Hystrix > Hystrix cristata. Next base: position 3,219 of record PVJO010002646.1, read on the forward strand.
CAGAGGTGGGACAGCCAAGGTGTGTCTGGCAGAAACATTTTGAAGTACAGAAATAAAGAAGCATCATTAAGAGCTCGGTTGACATTCCCAGGAGAGATGGGGCACGGAGCACTGGCAGAGCGGCCGGAAGTCCACATTTCACTTAAATCTGTGGGCTTCCTGAGACAGATGATCAGAAGTGAGGGAGATCCAGAAAGGCCCAGGAATGTCACTGCCTAAATGCTGCTAATGCTACCAAGGAATCAAAGATCTCACTTGCAACCTTCATCTGAGCTCAAGGTGGACAAGAAGAAGCCCAGATTTAAGTGAGAGTACTGAAGCCCAGAACACCACTGAGAAGTGGAGCCATGTAGTCCTACAAAAGAGACATGCAAGGTCTCTAAAAAAGAGTCTCCATGAGAGTCTCTGTCATTTCCTGAAAAATAATCATCATGCTAATCTGACTTGTTCAACTGCTATGTGTAAAAGGGGAGTAACACATAAAAGGGTTCCATAAACAACATACATAGAGTGTACATATTCTTAAGTACATAAACACAGATACGCATATAGACACATATCATATATAATACAACATATTAAACATAATCTTCACTACATGCTACCATAGTTTAATTCCCTGACTGCTTTTCCTCTGTACGTGAGAACAGCACACGCAAAGAACAACTGAGCTATTAGGACACAAAGGAATTAATATTTCTTTTACTGTAAATTTAAGCCCTGAGTGATTGTTTACTCTTCTGGTGTTCCATTTTATTACTTTCTGTTTAGCTAATCCCTGTGCCTTCACCAGGAATCAGTCAAGTTCACCTGCTCCTGCAGTGTGTCCAGGGTCCACTAGAGGAAAGAATCTCACCTCCACTCTGCTCCCAGGCTGCCATGTACGAGGCCCACTGTCGTGGTTTGTGATCTTTGTGCGATTTCAGTCCACTGCAGACAGTGAGCACTTCGAGGAAGCAGGCTGAATCCTCTGCACAATTTTACCCACATGCTGAGCACACACATGCACTCATATAAATATGCATAGATAGGGCTAAACACCAAACTATTCTGCGTGCATAATCATGACACCTATGTATGTCTGTGATTTACTTGCACATGCGTGTGCACATACTCATGTGTATACACATGCTTCTGTGTGTATTCCATGTATGTAAATATATTTTAAATACAGGTTTTTATGAGGCTGCTACTTAAATCCCCAGGAAGCCATTAGCCACCCTGTAAACATTATCCAATTGAGAGAAAGCTATGCAAATAGCCAGTTCTTTATTTCAGAATATATTATTTCCCAAAGTTTATTATCTGTGCTGGCAATAGCAGTATCATAGGAATCATTGCAAAGAAATACTGTGTCAGATATGCATGATACAAAAGCATTCCAAAAACAAAACGTTGATCTAGAAAGGAATCATGTAGCAGGAATTCCCTGGTGAATAAACACCTTAGTACTGCCGGGATGACCGCTCTTCACCGGAGCAATTGCATCTTCCTTCTCTTTTGTGATGGGATTTTAAACTGAAGGCATTAGGTAGTAAGGAGTACTGTAATTAAAGCTTCAAACAGAAAATGATTGAAGAAAAGCTGAAAGAGACTTCTCCTTTGAAACTGCCTTTCAATTCTCCCTGTGTCTCTAGAAGAAAAATGCTTCTGACAGTCTATATTTTACCTCTGTTTCATTTAATAATGCATATCGACATTTATCCAGAAACATCGGCCCTTGCTTTACTTCTCATTTTATATCATCTAAGCACCTGCCCATTCCCATGATTCTGATCCTTCCCTCCCCCCTCCTACCCAGGTTGTTGTCTCTGCTGATTCGGATTTACTTATTTTTAAAATTTACTTTTGAAGTAAGGATAAATAGTGCAAAGAAAAATTCCCTGAGAGATTTGCATATAACTCTGAGGTAAGTGAAAGCTCTTTGCCTCCTTTTTTGCTTACAAAATAAACATAGCAACAAAAAATGTTAACATAATCCAATGGAAAACAGATACACAACCACACACTTAACGTACACCCACATGCAGGAGCACACGCTCCAAGGGCAAAACAGAAGAGGGACTTCATCAAGTGTATGTCCTGATCTTAGAACATCTTAGGAGGTGTGTTCTACAGACGTTCATTATACGCTTCATTTCCCAGCAAGGCTTTCAGTTTTTTAAATCACCGTTTTCCTTCTAATAGGAGCAAACTGGTTCTATATATTTTTTGCTTCTGTTTTTTATACTGTGTCTGGTTCTGTGTAAGGACATCACCTGATTTGTCTTTCAGTACTCTCTACATATACGTCACATTCATAATGTAAACTTGGGGAATGAGTAATTCAAAATTCATTCACTGCTTCGATTGTCGCTTAGGTGCTGCAGAGGTGTTACAGGATGAATATGATACGAACTTTCCTCTCCAGACATTTGCAAAGTAGTATCAGCTACCTCATTTTTTTTTTACCTCATTTAAAAATACTTTAAGAGTGCAATTCCCAGCACCAAAATAAATAAATAAATAAATAAATAAATAAATAAATAAATAAATAAATAAATAAATAAAAATGCTTTACAAAAGAATGCTGGAAATTGGTCATGGCTTTAAACTTCCACCTCAGGAAGAGGGTTTGTGTATGGTGGTTTTATTCATAACATCATTTACCAGATCAATTACAAATGATAAAGAAATCATGCTAGGAAAGCATGACTTATAACTAATAGCAACAGTTAATATGTATTGTGCACACATCGGCACTGTGTTGAACCCATTCTATGTATGAACTTGTTTCATCTTCTCGATGACTGTATTAGGCAAGCGTTATTACTATCTCCGTGTTTTAAATGAGAAAACTAAGGCACAAGGAGAAACTCATCTAGGATAATCCAGTGCATGGGAGAGATGGGATTTGAACTCAAGGAGTTCGGCTTCCAGACAGGTCAGTCATTTCTCCACCCACCACTGGGCAGGGTGCACGTTCTAGTATAGAACATAAACAAAGTGACAGGTTGAGAAGGCTTCTCCCCTCAGAAATACGTGCCATCCCCAGACCAAGCTCAGGTGATAATTCTATTTTTAAAACTAAAACATCTTTAGCAACAGAATTTCACACTAACATTTTGAAGTTCATGGAGCACCACTGTATGTGAAAGAACAAAAGGTACTTGGGATGTAGGATAGAGCCTGTCCAAAGGCAAGTCAGCAATCTAAAGGAAAGTGCCCATCAATGACGTTACTGTGTCACAAGCATACCCCTCATAAGCTTATTTTACAACCACCCAGAGAGCTTTCTCTCAGAATGCTGAATATCGTGGATGAAATCTACACCACTGTCTCCAGAACATACAATTTTTAAATGAACATACAGTATTGCTTATTATTGTTTTGATTTTAAGAGAATCATCTGTATATTCTGTGCCGTTTTACACAAGTACAAAAATCTACGTTCACAAGGTAGGATTTACCAACTCAATGCAAACTTCTTAGTTCTACTCATATTAAACTAACATCACATAGCTAGAAAATAGAAACTTGTATACCTCTTAAGGCTTATTTCTTCCTTTCGTTCTTTGGCTTTCTTCCTGTTTTCTTCTCTCTGTACCAGATTCATTTTCAGGTATCACATAGGGGGAAAATAGTTAATATTGCCCATCTGTGTTACCTTCTAGGAATCTAGGTGTATCCTGATATACTGAAGAGTTCATTTCTGAATGAACAGCAAAATCATTAGGACTGCTAATCTCTTATGGCCCCAAGGTCAGGATCTGAACGTCCTGTGAAATTTGAAGTGAAAAACTAACCTTCAGTATATGTTACCACCTTAGACATCTCCTTTCTCTCTCCCAATAAAGACAGCTTTTATGCAGAGTAAAATCAAATTCCTAGTTCACATACTAAGTCTCTAAGGACCAAAATTACATTACCAGAATGATGCTATCCCCATTAGGCGTTATTAGATGATGTTATGGGTATTTAATTCACATCGGTGTATTCTGTGTGGTCTGATGCACATCCAAGGGCTTAGGGTGTGTGATGCTCACGTGTGATGTGCTACCCTGACCCTGCCAGACAGCAAAGCACCACTTCCAGGCACGGAGAGAAGAAGCCTTATAATCAGACCGCAATGTGCATCCTATAGTGGTAAAGAACTGTTCTTTGAAGCAGGGTGACTTTATTGAAATTCATAGCAGCAAATCTTTCTTTTTACATTCAGAAAGGAAAAACTGCATGGCATGGTGGTGTGCACCTGTAATCCCAGCACCCTGGCAGGCCACTGCATGAGAATCTCAAGTTTTAACCCAGACTGGGCAACCTAAGCAGTTAGTGAGACCCTGTCGCCAAATAAAAACTAAGAAAAACAAGGATGGTGCCTGGAGCTGCAGCTCACTGCAAAGGCCCTGGGTTCAATCTACAATATCCACCCCCCTCAAATGAAAGAAATAGTTAATTTAAAAAGAGGTAGCCATTGTTTGGATCAGTTTAAAAACCTCAACAAATTGATCAAATAATTAAATCTTACAAATAATGGATCAAGGCGTTGGGGATTTATCTCACTGGTTAGAGTACTTGCCTACCAAGCACAAGGCCCAGAGTTCGATCCCTAGCACTCACCGCCCCCCCCGCAAAAAAAAATGGATCAAAAGAAATAATACAGTTTAAACAAGAGGCAACCTGAACCCTATCTCATGAATTGCAAGTCACCTTTAATTGGAAAATCAGCATTTAGTTTAGGAAAAGAATAAAGGATTCGAAACAGGTTATACAAAACACACAGAACGGGTCTGGTAGGACTTTTAGAGCCATCTATAGGCCAGTGGTACTGTTGGAAGACAGGAATAAAAGGAGAAAAGAGAGGGGAGGTGTCCATCCACACCATTCTTCTTAGAGGTACTAATATATAGGAAAATGACACATACATTTCCAACCTGTACTAAGGATAATCTGTAGCCTACAATGACTCACTGATAAATGTTTATCTTTCATAATGAATTTTGCAAGCTGACTGTTAGATCACTCAGGAAGACCACTGATCTAGCCATCAGAACTTTTTGATGTTTGGAATGTCAATAAATACTTGATGATTATCAGCTCAATCATGTAACTTTTTACTTCAATGTATGTAGTGTCCTTCAGTGTTTCATAAAGCCTCCTACTAAGTGAAGTCCTTTAACAGAGAATAAAATGTTTTCCCTTTTCTTCTCCCTGAGACTAAAAAGGGAAGCTTTGTATTACTGATGAGATTTTTCTTTCTACCTTAAACTCTTAAAATCACATTTGATAAATATCTACCTTGCCGTGTAAGCTGATGAAATATAGTCTGTTCCATTTCTACAGTAGTTTGGATGACTGTACCCAGTACATAGGCAGAATTGAGCTTCAATGTCCACAACAGTCACCTGTTAATGTCTTTCATAGCACACAAAAAATTATCCTCCTCCAAAATGACAGGGCCAAAAAAAAAATCAAAAACAATAATCTATCTATAATACCTACCCGAGGTAAGCAGAAATATCATCCCGTTTTCCTTCTCCTTCAACATTCTTTTCTCTCCTTGCTCCTTTCCCACTCCTTCCTTCCACAAATATTTGTTGACTCCAAACTACAGACCTAAGCAATGCTTGGATCTAGAGATAAAAGTACGAATGTGATAATCCGTAGTCTCCAAGGGTCTCAACAAGGTCAAATCATGATGCCAGCAGTGTCACCACCCTTGGAGAGAAAGGCACATGGATCACTGGGGACAAGCATTTAAAGGCTGGCCACTATTAAATATCCTGTTTGCATTCTAAGATTTTATTGTCACATCTTACCCTCACTCATGCTTTCTTGGACAATAAACCTTTATCGCTGCACTATTTGCTGAATGTTGCAGAGGAGAGCCGGCTGCATATTGCATACTCATGACTAACAGAGGCACCCATACTATCTTACAGAGTCAAAAGAAAAGAGCCAATAGGTGGAAGGCGGCTGCTCTCTATTCCAGTCTACCTTATTTACTGTATCTGTTTCACCTGAATGTCTTTAGGTCACGAAATTTCCATCATTTTCAACACAGGAGTGACACACTGAGCACCGCACGAAAGAAGACCACTACTCCTGCAGTCTTCTACAGCCAGCTCCTGGCGATCAGGCTGCTGAATTTCTCAGAGACTTGATACAACAGTAGAAGCCTCAGGTAGATGAGCAACAAGATTCATTATTACAGCAGCTTAGAGTCTCTGAAATGGATTTCTGAAATGGCTCTCTCACATCAAAAGCACCATAATCAGCCTTCCAAATCCTGCCATAAACCCGGAGGTCTCTGTGTCTTCCCTGTCTGCACCCGAAAATCCCACACTTCACAGAAACACCAACATTAGCGTGTGAAATCACTGACCTCCTGCAGGACTAGTTTTCTCTTTGAGGAGGCCTGTGGAACATTCCAAGATCAGCCATGACAGCTCTGTTGTTTGGGGAGTCATGATGAGCATGACTTAGGCTGCCGGGTAAATAACATAGAAACATGTTAATGTGAACAGCTTTCTGAAAATCTCAATGATACTTACTTCAAACACTTTTGAATAAGCCATGTAGGAAAAACTGCTAATTTTTATTGAGCACCTAACGGTACTGAGCAGGGTGCTAAAGGCTCCCTGTGGATTATCTCATTCAATTTTCAGGGCAGTTTTATCATTAAGGTCCTTGCAGTACAGGTGAGAAAAGCAAGGGGTATAGGTTGAACATCCTGTCAATGAGATCAAGCCATGAAGCAGTGAAGGGAGTTACAATCTCAGGCAAGGTAAATCCAGAACCAAGCCCCTAGGCCCAAGTTATGCCCTAGATTTTGAGTATCAAAGAATTTCTGGAGCTGCCAGGCATTGTACAGATGAAGAAACTGAAGCAGGAGATTGAATAATTTCACAGAAGTCAAAGACATTTTTAGAGGTAGCACACAATTCAGTGCACCTGTCCACCATCCTATCGATCTTCCAAGTATTCTGCACATACTGTTTTTACAATCCAATTCACGGCATCATTTGTTGAGAAGATGTCTATTTATTTGGCACATAATGACACAAAACAAAAAAGAACAGGACCTTCAGAGTTTCATTTCCTCTCTGGGAGTCTAGGAATAGAGATAATTACACAGGTTCTACGTAGTGCAGGAGATAAGAAAGTAAACTAATACATACAAATGAAAGCTTCCAGGAATAAAAGAAATATGAATTACAGAAACAAAAGGGGTTATGAAAAACCATTCCTATCTTATGGTTTTCCACTGCATAGTTACACTTTCTCACTGAAAATAATTGAATTAAGTTTGCAGTTAGGTCATTAGTGTCTATTTCAATCTTTAAAAAAGTTGATCTTTAGAGCATGTCCAGGTAGAAGATCTATTATTCACCAATTCCACACACCCACACATGCATGCATGCATTCATCCATTCGTTTATTAAAGAACTCAGGATACCATGGTAATTAGCCTAACACATAATACCAAAAACAATATACCAAGATCCGACTATGGTAGAATGCTTTTCATAGTTTATTTCTGTTTATCTTTTTAAGAACTCTACAAACTATGTTCATTTACAGGAGAGGCCTGGATAAAATATAATTTGGTTTCACAGTCAATAGGACTGAGCTGAGTTTCATTCAGGCCCAATTCCAGGCCCAATGACGTGCTTGGGAGTTCAACTACTTAGGATTATGTTTGGATGTGCCAAGGGCCACAGGTTCCGCCTCTTTTGTCCCCTCCTATTAAACAGGTGAAATGGAGGTGACACTGCAGACTCTATTGCTATCATTTAGGCTTTCATGAGTTAAACCCTGGAGTGACGCCCGGGAGTGACGTGCAAAAAGAAAATATTTCACGTATTCTCAATATATATCCCTTGGAGAAGGGTAAGAGCTACCATGCACGGAAAAGGAAATACTAAATTATTTCTATCTGTAACAAACCTGGGCCTTTCTCAAATGCCCCCCCACCTACTCCTCATTTCCTGATCTTTCCAGACAATCTCATTTCCTGTATCACTTCAATTATAATAAAGTGGTCCCATTAACCACCTTTCGCAGATACCAACTACCACCCCACAGCAGAAGATGCTCTTGATTTCAATGATAGAAGGAAATGGGTTTTGAAGATTAGATCCCTCCATCTTCTTATTAAGAGTTCTGATAAAAGGTGTAATCAGAACTCCACCCAAAGGACCAGTTAAATGAAATTAGGGAATTATCACTAGATCTCATTATTTTAAAGTTTTTCTCTGTCACCTAAGAAGAATTATGTGAATACTAAATTTTCAGAAACCTACTTCCTAAATGTTTTTATAAAAATTCCACTCATGATTTAGTAATATACAGTTACGGAATAGGAAGGGACCAACCTGTTCGCATACTTGTCATAGAAAGAACAAATTGAAGCTAAATCATCAGGATAATTATTCTTGTTAAAGACTACTCATGTAGGAAATGCTAGAATTTCCCCCATGAAACCGCTTTCAGATCTCCCAAATGTGTTATACTGGAGACTGATCCTTCCACACCCCCCCAAAAAAAAAATCAAATTTAAGCTCTAGTACTTATTTGTTTTAGGCTTTAAAAATTGTGTTCTATAGCTCCTTCTTCATCTTCTAACACTGAATTTCCAGATTGTTGATAAACCTTTAAACTGGAATCTAGGTAAAGGCTAAAAAAATCACAGACTTCCATCTATGCATGAGAAAAAACAAAAAGGTTTAAAAATACAATTTTGCTTGATTGTGGAATCTGGATATAGAGAGTACCTCAATAACTCTGGATGGTACTAATAATAAGCAGATAAAGAAAAAATATTCATTAGCTGATTATAATTACATTGATCACTAATACTAAATAAAATGAAATGCATCCCATTTCACACACAGTTTTCTACAACGGGAACTGGATAGAATCCATTCACACTATCTGCCTTTTTTCTATCTTTCTTTGCAATGGCTCACATTTCCTTTACCTTTTCCTAATAGCCATTCCCTAGGGTTCTCTAAGAGTAAATGCTCATTCGCAGACGCTCTGACTTGAGAATTCCACCTAGTGGAAACATTCATAGCCTTGTCCCCACAGAATACATCGTGAAAGTTGCTATTTTCTTTCTCATTTAGAGCGACAAGCTGAAATTTAGTAAAAAAATTCTCTTTTCTCCCGTACATAAGCCCGAATCCTCTACAGGACAGTGATTTTTAAGAGCACTTTGCTTGTGTAATTCCTTTCTAATAATTCCTGATATGCACTATTTTGGAGATGGTGAAATGACTGAAGGAAATACCTTCCTCCAAGTAGAGTGATTTAAGAGTTCTTTAATAATGAGTGTCCTCGCTGAGACAGAGTGGTGACTACTTCCAAGACACTTTATCTTCTTCAAGAGCCAAAAATAAATGCTGTTACAAAGAAATTAGGTAAGATGCAATATGGCTCCACAGACAGATCCTTTGAAGAAAACAGTAATAGTCTTATGGAACTGCTTATCTATGCAGGGAAAAAGAGTCGCTTATCAGCCACAGCATTCATATTGCTTCAAGTTGGATGATGGAGGAAGGGCGCTAAACCACACTGGAATTTGATTTTGCCAGATAAAACAGAACCTGTATGTCAAGAATGGTCTGATAGGTTGGGGATTTAGCTCAGTGGCTAGTACGTTTGCCTGGCAAGCACAAGGCCCTGAGTTCGAGCCCCAGCACCAAAAAAAACAAAAAAGAATGATCCTATAAGTAGTTTGATTTCTACTTAAAAACTGAGAAAGTGGATTCCAAGACAAAAAGACATGCTCAAGTCATTCTTGCTGGTCAAGGCAGAACCAGGATCCAAATCCCGTCTGTCTAAAACCAAACTCCCCATCCTCCTCTCTCTGCAACCTAGGTCTTGATACACAGCTTCCTTTTTATTATGGAGATAATAAAAAGCATGTGATGATTGTATTTTTCAAAACATCCAGATGTCTTCAAAGATTACAACGAGTTGGAGTCTATGGTTTTGCAATATCACAAGCATCTCTTTCAGAATAAACTACCACGCCACTAATTTTGGCTATCAAGCCTCGGTTACAAGAATCCAATTCAACATAATCAAGTTCTAATGTCTCTGATTATTTCTATTTGCTTTTGCCTAGAGGCTTGGAAAGAGTACAGGTTTTACAAATATAAACAGAGAGCTCATGATGCAGTTGGAATGTTCTACCTTCCTGTTTTGAAATCGAGAGACCGCACTGCTTTGAAAAAGTATTCCATGGGGAGAACAAAGGAACCTTCTTCTATTAGCTCATTTTTAAAATCATATACATCAGTCATTTGTGCAACTTTATAAATATTAATTTATTCAATATTTAAAACCTGATGGGAATAAGTATACATAAGGACGGACCAGCATTGCAGGATTTGTAAGCTCCGCAGAGGCAGGTCGTGGACAGACATCTGAGCTCAGTTCAATTCCTCATTTATTAGATGTGGTCTTTGCCCTAAATGAGCTCACTGTCAGCAAACGGAGACAAAGTATTTGCTAAAATTTTACACACACATTGAGCTTACTATAAAGATGAGTAAGAGAGAAGGGCAAAGAGGACATAAATTTTTCAAAATACATAAAACTTGCGATAGAAAACGTGAAGCAGAATGAAAAGGAGTGATAAAGACGGCTCAAAGTAGTAGTCTTAGGCTCCTTATTTTGTTCAGTGGAGAAGTGGGAGCTGAGCACAGGTAGACCTTTAATGAGAATTGACTTGCTCAATCTACAATATACTGCCAATGGTGTCCAGAAAATTCCAGGGAACTCAGGATGTGAAGTAGGAGGGGCAGAGAGGCAGCAGCTCCAGGCTGATCTTTTGAAGGCAAACTGGGCAGCCATTTCCAGCAGGAGGGACACTGGTTCATTCATCTTTCTCTTACATGGCCTGAACATTCTCACTGCGAACTTCAGGTAGCAAAGGTTTAGAGTCTACCAGTGGAACAGCCCTAGAGAAAAGCACCTCGGAATTTACCAGAGAACCAGAGCTGGTGCTGGCCGGAGTAGTGGAGCTGGCTGGATGGGAAAACACTCTGCAAGCTGCTTCCAATGTGGGCACCACGTGCTATCACAAACAACTCCACTACGGAGCCCATCTAGATCAAATTAGCTCAGAAACGATCTATAGTTTCTCATGACAGATAAAAGGGGTATGGTGACAAAGGAACATAAAAATAACAGAAGTCACAATCTTTTGTCTTAAGGAAAGTGAATAAATGAAGGAATGGACTACTTACTTTCAAAAGTGTTAATAATATTTACATGGAAAGACCATGGGCAAAAAACTGAAGGGTGTTAATTACCATCCTGAAATTTTACAAAACTATGACATTTGTACATGCTGAAATGAGTGTACCAGCAGAAAGTCAAAAAGGGTTAAAAAATTCAGTTCAACAGGGTGAAGACTTGAAAGCTCAATATATACTGTGTTTCTTTTCAAATTATCAATGTAAAACTAGCCTTTCCCATCCCATTTCTGGGTCATTTTTTCACGTAAAAGAAGTCTAATGCCTGAGCAATTACATAGGTTTAGAAAAGGAGCAAATATGACCTATTTATAACACAGTCAATTCTACATTATTCCCAGGCTCTCTCAGAGACTACACACTTTATGTTATTATCTGCCCTCTGGTCATTTCGCTGTCCGTTATCACCTCCACAGGGAAAAAAAGGTGAATTTTAAATCAATCCATTTAACTATTTATTAGTAGTGCTGGTAAGCGGGTAATGGAGAAGGATGGAAATTCATCTCGCAATAAACATAGTCCTTAATTCACTGGGCTTTTTCAGGAGCCTTTCATGAATGTTGAAAGTGTACTAAAAGTCACCACATTTTATTTTCAAATTAGCGATTCTTTTCACTATTCCCATTTTATAGCAGTACACTGAGGGGCTCAAGGGTCTTTTTCACTCAAAAAGGCAAAGACTATATCACAATTTCTTGGACACTTATCTATTAGAACAGTTCAATATACGAGCCAGAACACTGGCTAACAGCTTTTCATTCATACTTACTGGGCGTACTTACCTCTGGATCTGATTTTTAAGGCAAGGATAAATAAATGCTACAGCTGATTCAAGAAGTCACGCAGTACACACCTGTCCTATAAAGATAATTAACAACAACTACAAAGTGCAATACGAAACCTGAGGCAACTTTCTATTTCAGTTTCCCTGTGTGCAAAATGGAGCTAGTAGCAACATTAATCAGGAGAAGCTACTTTGTAGGGGTTTCATGGACATTTAAATGTGGTAATATGCATAAACTGCATGAGCTGCACTCTAAAAAAAACTATTTTTGATCAATACTAGTTTTATTAACCTTTTTCATTGTTCTTATCATTATTGATCCTCTAGATGAGGACATGGCCTTGTTAATACTTGAGGTGATTCAAGAACCAGGAGAGCTTATGGTTTTCAAACAGTCTCCTAAGTTAACATTAAAAAATCTGGGAGTGGTATAAACTGCCAATATGTAAGGAGTGTGACTTACTGAAATCACTTTGGGTGTCAGCCCCTGTCTTTCCCAGTGGAATGGAACAGTGTTGACTAAATATCAATAGCCCAGAAGGAAACAAGGACAAGGGAAGGAGCATACAGAAATATATCCCACCCTCTTCTGCTCTTTTGACCACGGAAAAATCATGCTGAAAAATGGGAGGGGATGATAGAATATGTTTAAGGTATATTTACAAACACACCACTTGCATGCAAGTCATCTCTGTCCATCAATTCATAATTCACCATGAAAGAAACAAAATGTTGTTAGAATTGTCTTTTGGTCAATAAGAAAGACCTAAAGGGCAACCTCTATAACCATCATGATTAATGATTCAATCACATCAAACCATGTAAGTTTAGAATTTATCAAAACCTTTGCATGCTCTTTGCTGTACTCAATGTGCAAATCAGTCTAATTAAATCCTGCTTGGTAGAGATGGAATGGCAAGGGAGTTGTGATTTCTAGTTGTCTCCTCCCTGGTGGGCCCTGCCCCCTCAGAAGAATAATCAGGAAATAACAAACCCACGATAAAATAAATAAGATGAAAAAAGAGAACGAGAAAAAAGCACAAATTCTCACAAGTTCTTTGCTCCCTTTAATTCTGCCAAACCAGATACAGAAAGTTAGTGCTATGCATTAAATGTTCCAGCCTATTGGGAAATACAATCTGTGTGAGCATCCACTTAACTGGCAGCTTTATTTGGTGCCAAGAAATATATATCATGAAGTGAAATTATTTGTTCTGTAAACAGTCCTATGCAGTGTGGCATGCCAATTACCTCGTGTGGGGTTTGGAGACCCTGGAGCTGATCAGGGTTGGGTTACCCAGACAGCATTGCCTGACAAGTATTTAAGAGTTGAGGCAGAAAGGTGATGGTTGTATTTCTTCTCACTGGGCAACCCAACTATGGGAATGAGAAAGCACTTCTCAGGAAGCACTAGATGCTAAAGATCTCATCTTCCTGGATGGACTTTTGCAATTACAAACTTTTGCTTTCACATTTGTGCAAAACCTGGTGCATATGGGCACTTCTAATAGCACCAGGGAGACACAATGAGTCAAAGTTCATACGGCCTTGTGGGCGAGACAGACCTCACATCATAATACACAGACATAGACAGGGGCTCCTATAAAGCCTCAAACAAAATGCCGTGAGAGGTCAGAGAAAGGAGCGATTAATTTTAACAGGGAGGGAAGGTGGCACCCATGTGCATCTTGAAAAAAGTCTGCCAAAAGGAGAGGAAGCCGGGACCTTATGTAAAGGACAAATGGTGGGGGAAAGGCTAAGTTTCGGCAGCAGAGCTCTGCGTGTCTTCTTTAGAACATGGATTGCCTGCACAGAAGAGATATTTGGTGAGAGTGTGAGTGCTGGTATGAGATCCACACACTCACGGGTCTCATACGACAACACATTCGGATGAGCTTTATCCAAAGGGATGCGACATCCAAGAGGTAGGCAACTAAAAAAGCAGAATATTGTTTGGTTTTCGTTTTTTTTGGTTTTTGTTTTTTTTAATGAAATTAACCCTATGAACACCAAAAACTTGTGATGGAAAGGGGATCCCAATGGTGGGGGACAACACAGGACACTGTGGTCACCAAGAGAAAGTCACTCCTGGTATCTGACCCCTGTAGGTATGGAAGAGTGACGTTTAATTGAGGGATATTTCCTAAGTGGCAAAGCACACTAGCAAAATACTCTCAGAAATTCACAAGTGATTTTCCAACTAGGTGATTATAAAACAACTACATTTCTGGGTCAGAAAAAAAAATTCTAAAAATTATCCAGGTCAATAATTTCCAATCTTGGGGGTTTCAGAAATCCACAGCCCCGGGCTCCACTGAGCCCTTAATAAATCAGCACCTCCAGGGCGAGGGCCAAGAAACCTGTATTTTTAAAACGCCACTGCATTTAATTCAAATAAAATGAGTCAAGTTTGGGAAAAGGGGATGGTAAGCCGACTTATCAGGCTTCTTTGTGAGCCGGATGGGGTCTTGTTTGAAAAAGTACCCCAGACCCAGACAGGAAACAGCATGGTCCCTGGCACACGCCAAGGACTCAACTATTGCCCAATCCTCAGTTCCAAGCTCATGACTTGAACGGCTGTCTGCCTGGTACTCCTTGGAGACTGAGATTATTAGAATGGAGTTTTAAATTCCATTGCTGTCAGCACTACTGGATTTGTGCCTTACCTATTTGGGTAAAAAAAAAAAAGTTTTCAAAAACCATTTCCCAAAGAATTTTAATCTCTCCTACATTTTCTAAAATAGCAAAACAAGGTCTTATTGTTTTATGTTGGGTTTCAGAAGCTACTTACTAAGAGGTTAACAGCTTATAAAATATACTCCAGTGCCTGCTTCTTGTTACTCCAATTTGATTAATTACATGTATTTATATCACATTATATATTGTGATCTTAACAGGAAAAGCTCCTGTGTTTCCCAAGTTGGAGGTCTAGGGTGTGCCTCCTAACGTCTTGTTAAATGTAGCTTTGTTACATCAATACATTTACATGTGTGGTTTTTTTTTTTTTTGGTAAGTTAATCTCAATTATTGACTAGAATACAGAAATTATACTACATATGTAGGAAAATAACAATAAACATTGTATATTTTACTAGTAAATTTGACCAGTGCTTATTTGATCAGAAGTTTTTACTACAGAAGCAGTGAGAGGCTCCTTTACTTAAATTAATTGAAAATTACTTTCTGAAGGAAATATTTCCACACTGGACTGATAACCCAATAGCATCATTCCACTTCTAATGCCCATCATTATACAAGCAAGGTACAATCGTTCTGTAAGGACAGAATAAGCATTAAGGAGGCATAACAATAATTTATGTGTTAATCTTCTACCATAAAATATTTTCATGACTGCCAAGAGTCATATGTGAAGTGAATTGTGTGAAGCAAGTGTTTAAAATTCACTTGGATAGAAATCTCTGTACCTTGGCAAAGACAATAACCACAGCTCACAGCTCACTGTGCTGAGTCCTAGTCTACACACACGACTCCACACAAATCGTGGACCTTGGTGGAAGGATACGCTGCGGTGACTGAGGACAGGTGGAGACAAACCTTGCGATGAGGAAAGATGATGCTCCCGATGAGGAAGAGAATGTCTGGGTTAGGCAGGACCTGACTTGTCCAAGTTAGGCAGAAAGTGATCCCATTTTCCGATGCCTGCACTTGAGAGAGGTTCTTCCCTCCTTCCTCTTCTCCCTTCCCGGTGTCCCCCTCCCACATCATACACCACTAGCTTGCTGCAGGCTCATGCCGTCACTTTGTGAAACGCTCCTTTCCTTGGTCGTCCCTTTCATGTGTTCTTCTATGCATGAACAATGAAACCATTTTGTAAAAGAGGCCGTATCATGTTCAAAGAGTGAAAAGCCTTCTTTAGGTTTCCAGGGAAATGATAAAAATACTCATACACAGTAAAGGTAGCACAAGGGAATAGGTATCTTTCGGGGGACAAAGTAACCTGCGGTCAGCTTTTACTAAGCCCCCACTTTGTCCCAGTGGATACTTTGCATCATTATCTCAATCAAAAAATAGCTTTGTGAGCAGGAAATACTTTTCTACATTCTTATCTCTTTTTTTCTGTTTTGTAGTGTTTTTGTGGTGCTGGGGACTGAACCCAGGACCTGCCCATGCTAAGCACATACTCCACCACAAGCTACATTCCTAGCCCTCTCTGTTTTCTAGGTGAGCATACAAAGACTAAAAGACCTTTAAAAATTTGGTCCCATTTATACAATGAAAAAGTGGCAGAACCAACATTAAAACCTGAGGGTATGCCTCTCCGAATGTAGTTCTTTTCACTATACTATGCATACACGGCACAGTTACCATAACTGCATCACCTGCACTGTTTTCAGTCATGTGTAAAACTGAGATGCAGTTCGGTCCCGTGTCCCCCTCTCTCTCTCACTAGCCCGTTATCACTGAGTGGAAGGTCCCTGCTCTGCCTATGTCTGCATCTTCAGTCTTACTGCTAGTCCAAGCCTGGAGTCTATGGCTGTTACACGGGAAGTGCTACAAATCATCTCATGAATTAATGAATGTTTCCTCAGCATCTGGTGTATACGTTCTGCTGCTACAAGAAAAAGATCTTCTTCATTAGGAGCATGCCATTGACATAAATGTCTACTTTCTGGTTCCATTTTGTGTTTTTCTTCATTTAAAGTCTCCTTAATCTCCAATTAAAAATGACTCAGGTTATCTCATTATTTCATTATATCAGAGGGATGGAGCTAAATTAGATTAGCACCACCTAGCTTTAGAGCAAAACAGTCCTCTCTCTTCACAGTATCTGAATCTTAAATTTGTACATTTCAAAGGTATGCACAAACACATTCTAAATCCCCATGCACACGCCTACAGATTCTTCTCATTTTATTAGTAGAACTCCTCAGAGTAACAGAAAACATTCTCTTTCTTAAAATAGCATTACACTGTTCAACAATGCCAGAGCAGAAGATACTTAGATTAATTTTGTCAAGTTATGAAAATAATTTCTCATGTTAAAATATATTTCCATGCCTACGTACTCTACATTGCACTATGAAAACACTAATCACCTTTAAAAAATAAAAGCAAAGTTTCAGAACTTTCAAAAATAGCAAATCAGAATCGAAATGGAACATTGTCAGATACAGATTTGATATCTCAATTCAGTGACTGAAATATTCATTCTGACCAAGAATTACAACCTAAATCGTGTTCATACATTTTTAGATACACATTCACATACGCATGTGTTTTTGAAGCCTTTAACTAAGCAACACAAAACAATCAAGAATTAACCTTTACATGGGCCTAAATGTAAACAAATTAGCAAAATGAAATAAGCAGGATCACTTCAAATTAATTCTCACATCTAACAACTATAAAAATACAAATGAACAAAATGTACAGAAATCACTTTTAAAGAATCTTTCCATTAGAGCTTAGTGACATCAGCACCATCAAAATAAGACCTAGCTTTGGAATATATGTTGGCATTTGAATAAATCAACTCTTTATATTCATTTTTAATAAGTTTAGATTTGCCAACATATTGAAGAGGTGGTCTTTTGAACCAGCTTGGCTGATTCTACAAAGTGAAATTTTTTTTTAAATCATCAAATTTTCTGTTGACAATGTTTTTGGAAAAGGTAACGCAGATGGCTACAGTTTCAACCCAGTCAAAAACAGAAGCCACCTCCTTTCAGGCAACACTGATGAAATTTCTTCCAAAAAAAGACCCTCAGTGGAAACTGTTCACAACAAATTCAGTTTTCATCAGCAAAGCAAAACTTCAAGGAAGAAAAGTTTGAGCCTTGAACTCAGCTCACCCTAATTATCCTTCATGCTGGAAAAGGATGCAGTACTTGTATAAAAGTAGAGCAAAGGCACAAAGGATGATGGTTATCATTAGATGAATCCAAAACAATATTCAAGGGGCCAACAGGTACATCAGAAGTTGAATGAAAGTCACTTCTGAGAAGAAAAAGCTCCTGAAGGGCAGGGGCCTCTAAGTTACTGTTTTAAACAAAAAGTCAGCCTATACCAGCGCAAGACATCACACAGTGATAAGTGCTATCAACTTCACCAAGGCCTCTTCAGGAGGATATAAGACACTATTGTTACTGAGACATTTTCACACACATTAATCTTATTTGACCTCTCAACGACTCTGCTGAACTCTGCAGAGAGGAAATTAAGTCTCCAGGAGATTAAGCAATTCATACAAGGTCAAATGTAGCAAGGACTACGCTGAAATGAATATGCAGATTTTCTTTTCTTTCCTTCAAAAAACTTTCCTCTATTTCTCACTTCACCACCATGGTTAAGGGGCCAAATGCAGTATCATAAAATTATTCAGAACAGACAAACAGACAGTCTCATGTCATGTTGGCAAAAGAGTGAATCCTATTATTGTAATCCTACATATTTCCATCATTGCAATATTTTTCTATTTTAATAAAAAGACCCAACTTTGATCATTTGGGTAGGTTTGTAAATCATGAAATTTCTAAACTGTATGTGGAGATTTCTCCATCTGTGTAATAACATATCCATTAAGTGTTCATCATCAACTCTATACAGTCTCAGCCCTTAACTTCTGTGGCACCGGTCAGAAGCTGGGTGGTCAGGGCGTTCAACTTACAGACAGTTCAAAGAAATAAATGAAACTGTTTACAGGAGAACTAAAAAGTATAAGGGCTGGAGTATATGGGGGGATAGGAAAGTGTTTTGAAATCAGTCTTAAAGTCTTTCTGCCTCTATGGTCAATAATTGATCTCTCACATCCTGATCTCCTGATCTCTCATGCCCTCGTTATCCAGTATGTATGACAAGTTTTACGAGTCCCTGAATTATTTCCTTCTTCTAAGTACTTGAGTTTATGTTTTGGAGCAAAGTGAGCAAAAAAGCTATCACAGGAGCTGTTTTGACAATGGAGTCTCATGAAAGTGACACCCATCAGCAGCTGGAACTAAGAGTGACACCAGCACATGAACCTATTTCAGGACTGATATGTGTCTAAGTTTTCCATTCGGCCGCAGCCATGTGACCTCTGTGGACTTCAACAGACAGCACATTCATGAACAGATTTTAGGAGCTATTGTTCTCTCAGTCCCCGCTAAAGGTGATTTCAGTGTTCTGAGGCCTAGTCGTACCTATGAACTTGAGGATCTAATATCTTTCAGTGGGTTTAGATCTAAAAGCCCTCAGGTTCTTCAAAGGTATATATGGGAGATACTTTCATCTCTCTCTTGAAAGTTTTAATGAAGAGAACTGAGTGTAACAATATGACCCGTAGATCCAGGAGAAGAGAAGATCTTTTTCCAAGTTTCTTGCACATTCCTTTTAAAGCAACCTGGGAAGAAAGCTCAGCTCAGTCAGTTCTAATGAATGCCTAATGGCTAACAGCTCCAGAGATTTATTTTGTGAATGCTTCCAAAAATGGCTGAGGTCTCTAACCACTAAGTTGCCAGGAAAAGTATATACTTAGTTAAGTATTAGCAGAATAACTAACCAGTGTTTGAGAATCATGAATGTGGCCTTTTGACTTCCCAAACTATATGAGGACATTTTCTTTGACCTTCCTTTATTACCAATCGGCAACAACCATGCTGCTTTGTTCAGGCAACTCAGGACACATGGTACTGCACGCTTCCAAAGAAACACATCCCACATTAAATTAAGTTAGAGGTGGTATTTGAAAAATAAATAAATAACGGGGTTCCAATCCACTGCAAATGGTACAGGAGGCCAGCAAGTGAGAAGCCTGCAAGAGAACGACTTCTTTTAGAAAGATGTTTTACAGGACTTTTTCTGCATCATTAACTCTTCTGGAATCCTGAACATAACATGATGAATTTCTCTAAAAAGTAGCTACTGTTTAATTTTGAATCACTTCAAAGAACCACAGTAGAAGGAATCAAAGAAAACCAAAAGACCAGTAGATGAGAAATTTGCCAAGAGAAAAAAAAAAAAAAGCCATGAAGGTTCTAACATATTTTAAGCATGTACTCAAAATACCACTGATTATTTTGCTAATACAGTGTTTTACTGTTTCATGCAACTGAAATAGGTCTCTGTATTCATCAGAACACAGGATATTTTTATTACAATATTTGTATCGTAGCTCTTAAAAAGGAACATACTTAAAACCTGGAAAAGAATCTCTGTCTGAAAAATGATTCTTGAGGTGCATATGTATGTGTGTTTTACTATAAACAGACGCTTAATTAGAGGCCGCTTATTACTGGAACGAGTAACAGCATGCTGATGCTTCTACTCCCAACACGTACTTTCAGAAGAAAATATAATTTCACAAAGGCAAAGAAATGTGGAGTGCAGGAGAGGTAGGAAAGTTGGCTGAGGTACTATAATGGTTGTTTAACCTCGATAATAACAATAATTGGTCTTTTAAAATTTTCTTGCTTAAAATCTGCCCAAGGGAAAAGAAAGAAAACCTCCTTAAAATTCCATATCCTCAAATACCACTACATCAAAAACCATCTGGAAAATGTCAGATAATGGTATCCACCCACCTAAAAAATTCAGTAAACTTAGCATTTAGAATAATCAACTAAAATCAAAATTTCTATTTGAATACATTCAGAAAACAAAGGAAATCAGCTTTTTAAAGTCTCCTTAAAACGGACCATGTTTTTACAAATACCCTGCTCACACTCCATCTCTTCCTGGATCTGCACGGTAAGTTCACAGCAGAAGCAGAGCTGAATTTAAAGACATACATGCAGCTACTACGAAGTCTAGTTACCACATGTATGTTCTGAGCTAGTCTCAAATTTCCCTTGTTATGTAAGCACTTAGGGGCAATAAAATTTCACTTACATTCAGCAGCTTTGTGGGTCTCAAAACAACAGTCTATTCAACTACACAACCCTTTTACTTACTGGCAGTGGACGGCACTAGCGTTCTATTTATGTTCAACATATTGTCGATAATACACAGAAAAACCAATTAGTGGACTTTACTAGCCTATCACATTTTTATTACTGATATTAAAAATTACCCATACTGAACTCACTATTAAAAAATCAAATTAAAAAAATTGAGAAATTGAAATATTTAGAAAGAACTAAGAGGCTGGTAGGTTTTGCCCTCATATTGTCTGCAGACTGATGAGGAGGAAGAAAAACAATGAGTATTCACTTCTCACAGATAGAGGTCACTAATGGACTGAATTTGAATCACTATGGCAGAAACCACAAAGTTATTAAAGTAATCTAGTGAAAAATGAATTTGAATTAAAATTTAAGATCTCAAAAGATGATTATCCAGACAGGTGTGACCTGAAGAGAAATAATACTCCATCACCTTGACCTTTCTTGAATCCCCTAAACAGAGCACCAAACCAAAAGACCCTCGAAGCTTTTAACTTCAGACACTGCTGACTGCAGAGTAGCAATTTTTCCACACTAAGTACAGATCTGAAGAGTCAAACTAAATGAGATGCTCACATTGAGCTTCTACAGAACGAGGCTTCTGAACTTGGGCAACACTAGAGTCAGCCTTGAAACCGCAACTTCAAACTGAGAAAATATAAGATTGCTTTAGGGACATACGTCTAAATCCTAAATCAAACTCTTCAGCAGGACAGAATATGAATGTAACCGGGCATCAGAGAAGGTTCAAATTAGATCCAGCTGGCCAAAGTCAAACTCGGATAAGATCACATTATCTGAAACTTAGCATACAGGAAAACCCAGGACTGCCTTTGGGACACCAGGATAGCCCAGTATGGTATCATTTGGGAATCTACTTTTTTTGGTTGAAAGTATCCCCTGGCATTTTGAAAACTGCGATGAAACTACTGAAGTGTTAAGACATGGGCATTAAAAAAAAAATACCACACTAGCATTTCTTCCATGCTAGGCTTGTAATAGGTTCTGCGACAGTACAGCTAGCCTAATTCTTTTTTATAATTCCATGTACCTACTGGCAGAGACATGGAATTATGTTTGAAATCTCATCTTCCAACCTCCTCCAGTCACAGGTATTTGCAACTCAACATGACAGTATGGTGCTGGACTGTCATCTGTGATTATTGAAATGTCTTAAATGGTTTAACCCTATCCTGTTTCAGGATTTGAGGAGGGGAAAAAGGAGAAGTTGTTAGTTCAGGAGCAAGAGTATCATGTGGAAATAAGCAACTTTTCTTATTATTCATATTATCAAAAGATTGATTCTCTTCTAATGTGGTGGCCTGCTGATCAAATGTATCTGGCATATGTTGCTTAGCGATCTAAAAGTAATAATAATCCAGTTCTAACCTTTCATATACCGACCTAAAATTTTACATTCGTATTGCAACAACCAAATATATCCCTGGATAAATGCCAGCCTGCATTCTATTTACCGTAAATGTTTTGGGGATCCTTTTATTGGATATTTAGTAAGGTCATAGGAGTTAAGCCCACAGACAATCTGGGTCCTGATATGGAAGCCTTCATACTAGCTTTTGGCTGGTGAAGTTAGACATAATAAATTTAGCAAAAGCCTGTGAGCGAGTGGACATGCTCCAAAGCTCCCCGAAACCCTGTGTGATTAAAGAGCCTCTCAGCTGAATGAGGAGCAACAGCTCCCATTTAGAAGAGGCTTTGCATAGCAAATGCAGCATGTAAAGAAATCTAATCAGCACCTTGCACTCCTGCGCGAGCTTTTACACGGATTTGTTGTGCCTTGCACTTACTTGATCAGCTTACTGTAAGCTTTACAAAGAGATTCCCTCCATTAAAATTAATCAAAAGCTCTTGGAAACTGTTTTCCATTCGTAAGAGAAGGCATGATGAGTTTCCAGGTGAATTAATAACGATCATAATAATAAGGACGACAGCAGCTGCGATGAAACTCAAAACTCTGCGGGGGCTTGAAGGGGCACTGGGGAGTTGGATCAGAGTCGTTTTTGCTCTAGGAGTGAGCAGCAGCTATCTGCCTAAGTAAGGCTGCTGTGGGGAAAATGTGACCGTCTTCTCTCTGGTGCCCCCAGCCTCAGGGCACACAGGAGGCCACTCAGTTCCCCAGCAGAGCTGGGCATCGCTACCTCGGGGTGGGGGGAAGGCTCGGCATCCCTGCAACACCCTCTCCCTGTCCTCCAACACACACACACACACACACCCCACACGCACACCCACCCGTTGCAAATTCACACCACCAATGACCAACGTGTTTCATCTCATCCCTCAGTGAAACTGTGACTTGTTAAATCCCTATTTTATGACGCCAGAAGACGGTGAGGGGACACCGCGGATGTCAAAGGGAAAAAAATATTCTCCCCTTGCATGCAATTTTCACACTCCTTCCCAAATTTGTTGTCCTGAGCTAGCTAAACGAAGCAGACAAATAAGAGTAGGCTCAAATCATTTTTTAAAACGAAGCTAAATGGGGGGGGGGGGGTTCCCATCAATCATTTCCCTGCATCGCGGCACACTAAAAGCCCCCGATTCGCTTTCCAAATTTCCCAAGAGCTGAACAAGATGGGGCGCCAGCTGGGGCTGAGGGTTCTCACGCACTCCCGCGGGGGACTCACCTCCGCGCGCAGCTGGTGATCGCGCGCAGAGAGGCGCCAAGAGACCCCTAAAGCCGCTGTGGATCCGCCAGCGCTCGGTACCCGTCCTCAGGATCGCGAGCTTCCTTCCCTCTCGCTCTCTGCCAAACCCTGGCGAGCGCTGGCAAAGGAGGCTCGCGGGGGTGCGGAGCCCGGCTGAGGGGCAGCGGGGAGAAGATCGGGCGCGTTACCTGCGGAGGCTGCGGCGGTCTCGTCCGGCCCCGGCGGCAGAGGCGATCCCGCTCAGCGCTGCGCCCTCCCCCAGATCCAAACTTTTGCTCCGTCCTCCGGGCGGCGGCGGCGGCGGCGGCGGCGGCGGCTGCGGGAGCCGAGCCCTGTCGCCCGCTGCGTCGGGGCGCGGGGCAGCGGAGGCCGGAGCCCGAGGGCGACGCGCGCCTCCCCGAAGCCTGCGGGCGCCCGGGCGCCCTGCTGGCCTGGCTCGCTCTCGCCTACGTCCCCTACGGAGCCGAGGCATCGTCCTCCCCCGTCCGCAGCCCCCTCCGCCTCCGGGGCTCGGGCATGCCACTTTTCTCGGCTCGGGCCGCGCCTGCTCCCGCCTCCTCTCTTCCTCAGCCTCCCCCTCTCCGGACTCCCAGAGAAGTGGGGCGAGCGCGGTGGAGAGAGGCCCCTCGGCGGTGCCCGGGCTCCCGGAGACGGAGAGCCCCGGCAGGCTCAGCCAGGCTCAGCCGGGCGCCGTTCGGACACCGGCGCGGACCCGGGAGCCTGGCGGGGGCGGGCGCGGGGCTCGCTCCGAGTGCCAGCGGCCCGGCGCGGGTCTGGAGGCTGCTCCAAACCCACTGCTGCCTCGGCCCGCCCCGGCCGGGCTGAAGTAGGCGCCGAGGCCCCCGCCCCACCCCCGCTGACGCCCCGGGAGGTGTTTACAGTAATGGATTCGCGGGTTGCCTCCGCGGCGCGCGCTCCTCCTCGCCCTCCGTCCCCGGCGCTCTGCGCGCTCCTCTCCGGGAGCCTTCTTTCTCTCCTTCCCTCCCTCCCTCTTTTCCTCCCTCCCGCGCGGAGTCCCTCCCACTTCTCTGGTTTAAAGAATGCTCGGGAGGAGCGGCTGCCACCTTAAGCTTTGCATGAGGGAGGAAAAGTCAGACTCGGCTTTTAACCCTGTCCTCCCCGGAGAGGGCGACTGAGCTCCGGGGCCACCCTGCGGGTGCCACCTTGACCCGCCACCCGCCTCCCTCCGCCTCAGTTCGCTGCACAGACCCGCCCTGCCCCCAGCTCTCAGGAATAAAGCCACCATCTGAAGCGTGAAAGGCGATTTCCCCCGCGTCTGTCTCTTGCTGTACTTCCAGGCGGGAGGATCAATTACTAGACTCTGAGAAATGATCGAAATGTGAGATTAGAGGTTAAAAATATAGCAAGGTTCTCAACCAAAATGGCGTTATTTCAAAAGCAGGCAACATCGGTGATGTGGTCCACCCCCACCGCCCTCGGAGGTTCCCTCGTCCCAGACCTATTTCTTAAATAAACTTTAACCAGGCATATAATCCAGAGTTTGACATGATAAGTTTAAACATCGCCACTTTCTCCTATCGCCCTGACTACTGGTTGGAAAGAGCGTAGTTCTATGTCCCTACAGACTGCAATGGACAATCAAAAATTCTACTCCAAAGATTTAGGAAACAGGCTGGACAGCCAAAGCCCAACGCTTCCGTTTCAAAATCTCTTTGCAAAGCTTCAAGAGTAATCTGAGGAAACCTGGCGAAGGTCTGGGGGCGACGGGGGGGGGTCTGGTTTGCTCCCCATTTCGTCGCTGTGCGTCCGGCCTCCAGTAAATCGCGGTCACGTTATAACAAGTCCGGAGAGAGGCTGAATCCGAACAGAAGAGGGAGAACGAGCCCGCGTCAAGACGCGCTTTTGGTGTGGCCGCGCAACCCGCAAGTTTGAAAACAGCCCAGGACCAACACCCTCGGGATCGCTTTCAGGGCAGAGGAGTCGGACTGGGGCGGTGCCTGAGACCGGCCTAGGATGGTTTCCGGACGCGCCCCTGGCGCGACCGCAATCGGGTCCTCAGTTCAAAGCTGGAGTCATTTGGCACCACTTCCCCGATTGTTGTTATTTCCTGCGCATCCTTGTCGTCTCTAGTGCTTTCATGTATTCGAGCGCCTAACTCAATTTAAAACGACTTGGAGAAACGCCCGATTCGTCTCTCAAACCACGCACGGATCCACCCGACGCGCGTTGACACACGCGCTCACACGTGCACACACTACAGCACACTGCACTACTCCAACTCAGGAACGCAGGCCGGCCGAGGTTTCCGTTGCACTGTGCAAAGGTGACTATAAAAGGCGTTGACTTACACACGCACAGCCTGTCATCTCCCCAAACTCAGTGTAATAATAAATATGCAGTGGCAGGGGGCGCGGACTAGGGCGCTGACCGAGGGGGGCGGACAGTGAGTGCCATCTTGCCGGGAGGTTCCGGGACGAAGGTGTCCACGATGACAGCAGGGTGGCCTCGGCCTCCGCAGCCGCCAGTTGGAGCCTCTTTTGCTCCGAGAGTTTTCCGGGTGTCAAATTTGGGTCTAGCCCGCCCCCCCCTCCACCGTGACCCTCTTCCCTGACGGTTCCCTTTCCCTGGCTAGAGCGGGGTTCTCAATTTGGCACCTTGATCTCGGGGCTGGTTATGAAAGAGAAGGGACGGCGCCAAAGCCGAAGCGCGAGGGCGAGCAGGACTGGTCGGCTGGGCGGAAGGATCTTTCTGGCTGGCCAGAGACCCAGTTGGGACGCGGTGGCAGCCGGCTAGGCCCTGCTCTGGCCTCTCCGGGAGTCTCCGTGTCCCTGCGCTGGGCTCCGGGGGGCGTCACCCGCCCGACCCCTGCGTGCCCCGCGCGCGTAGCAGGGATCGCGATCCGGAGTCAGCTCCGCTGCGCAGCTGACCTTCGCCGCCCCTCCCGCGGGTCAGGAAGGCGTTGTGGCCCCAGCTCAGTGACCGCCGGCTCCAGGGTGACCAGCGGGATTGAGGAACTTGGTTTTGGGAAAAGAACCACCCTCCCCCAGCTCGAAGGAAAACGAATTAGAATCCGCTGCATCTTCTTAGCCGCTAATCTATCCAGAATTGTGGGCAGGGGGCGGGCTATCGATAGAACCGCTGGATAATGCTGGTGGCTTTAAAAGCAGATGAGGAAGGGAGGTTGTTCCTCTTGGAAGTTCAGAGATTTATTCTGGGAAAATGAGAGGCTGGACTCACGAGTTTAGGAGCTCTGGAAACGCCCGTTTAGGATCGATGCGCGTAGCAGGCACGCAGATTGGCGATGTGACCCAGAGCTCGGTTACAAAAGTCTTTAGAGAAGGTGCGTTTGACCAGTTGATAGACGTCCCTAACATCAGGGTGCCTCTAAGAAGCCTATATTCTCTTTTTGGGTAAGAGACAAAGCCTAGCACACCCCCTCCCGGGCGGGTCACACACACACACACACACACACACACACACACACACACACACACACACACACTCTGGTTCAAATTCCCCCAGAGAGGCGGCGCGGTGCCCACACAGCGGCACTTCAAGCCATACCAGAAACTTCACCTGGCGCCGCAGCCCCTTTACCTGGCGGCCGCGTCTCCTCGCAATGGGCTCATCCGAATCCGACAGGATCGGGGAGGTGGAAAGGGAAGAAGCTGTCTCGGCAGCAGCGGGGCTCCCGGGGCATGTTATTGTTTTAGGGGTCGCCGCCAAGGTCCCTCCTGCCCATCGTTGAGAATTGCCACCCTGGTCCTGGGGCTCGGCGGACTCGGCGGAGGCCCCGCCTTGCCGCTGCTCCACACGCGGTGCGGCGACCCGAGGCGCACCCGAGCGGGCCGGGCAGTGCCTGGGCCGAGAGATTGCGGGCCCTGATGTTATCGCCTAGCGCTCCTTCCTCCGCGGTGACAAGGATGACACCCAACTCGCCAGTGAAGGAGACAGGTTTCCAGCGCACAACTAAGTACAAGGTACCCAGGCTGAGACAGTATGCTTCCTTTCCCCTCCCCCTCCTCGCCCTCCTCCCAGGGAGGGAACTAATTTAACCCTGTGTGCGCCCTGCACTCCCCGGAGAAGCTCGAATCGATAGGAAACCGCAGGCGGCTGCAGGGGCGAGAGCTTTGCTCACGTGCGTTTCCAGTGTGGGCGTGGAGCTGTCTAGGGCACTCGCGTGGCAAGACGCCAGTGGCGGGCTCGCAGCGCCAGACTGGAGGATGGGAGGGAGCCCTGCCGTTTCATCCGGACCAGACCCGGCCCTCCTCGGAATCTATTTTTTACCGCCAGTTACCGGATTTATTGAAGTTGCCAGCAAAGTTGGTTTTTTATTCCTTTACTTCTTTCTCCCCCGCCCCAACCCCCTTATTATTTCCTCTCCTTGCTGCGCTTTGAAGATTTGGGACTCTCAGCTGATTCTAGCTCTAGCTTTTAACTGTATTGCGCGTGAGAGACGAATTGCGGAGCGCACCACCCACTCGTGCCAAATTTAAATGAAGCTACCAGGAAAGCTGCCTCCCACCTACCCAGCCAGGGCACGAGTAAGACAAATGCCACAGACTCATACAACGAAGACATAATCAAATAATGAAGACTAAAACACCGGCAGATTGGGAGGAGTTGAATGTGTCAATGGGGAAACCGGCCGGGAAAGCTAGGGTGGGGAGAGAGGCCAGCCCTAGAATAAAAGCGGGAACACAAACAAGAATGACGACGCAAAACCACAGCCAAGTTCCAAAATTGAGCCAGCAGGTCCCCTTTAAGGGCTTAGATTTTAACTGGCAATATTCCCCCAAATCTCTCCGGGAAGGTTAAGCAAAGAATCTATCTGCCATGCATTTAGAAAACAGCGTTGACTACGTGTTCTGAACTCCCAAGAAGTTAACTGGAGTTGCAGGCGAGGCACTTCGAAGACGAAGAAAGGAAATTTAAAGAGAAAAGTGTCCTCTGCTGTCACGTCACACCCAAATGAGCCGGGACATCTCTGATATGCATCCTTAGGTGAACAGCACCATCTTCATCTCCATTCCGGACTCAGATCAGATGCAGCCTTTAGAAAGTATTCAGAGGGTGATACGTGGATTCTGCTGAAATGTGTTACTTTAAAAGGAGAAAGTGTGCTTTTCCACCGGATAGGTGTTCTAATTTCTCTCTGCAACATACTCAGGGCCCTGAGGATCTTAAAAGCCACTTCAGATGTCTCTCTGAGCCCTGGCAGCCTAGACCTGAGGTGAGAGCTGCTTCCACCCCCGCCTGTGAAGAATTCCGTTGTAAATCCTTCTAGTTTGCCAAGGTGGCAGCAAAGCATAGGGATAGTTTCTCATGCTCCACAATCAGAAGGGAAGACTGGATTTTAGGACTCTTCCATCTGTTTTTAAGCATCCTTTTCTTTGTGTAAGTGGATGCAATGTCTGAGGTTCTTCCTTTGAAACCTTGATCTGAGAGGGTGGCAGAATGATTTCATCTTTCAGAACACATTTCTGCTTCATGGCAAAATGGAACCTGTACAGGTTTTACTTTCTGATTTATGCTGCTGAAAGGGAAAAACGAATGAGTTGTGAAACAGGGGGTGGTTGGTTGCAAATGTTTAAAATTTGTATTTCCATCATTGCTATTTTTTTTTTTTTTGTGGTGCAGGGGATCGAACTCAGGCCCTTGTGCTTGCAAGGCAAGCACTCTAATCACTGAGCTAAATCCCCAGCCCCCATCATTGCTATTTTTAAATTAGAAGAAAATAAGGTTATGAATATAGTCTCCCTATTAAAGGATATCTGTGTAGGTATTGTAATCAGGATGACAAATCAAGTAGGGAAAAACACACCATGTGTATGAAGGGAATCAGTGAAACAAAATTTTTATTCACATCACCCTCTGAGTCAGGTTTAGAAATCTGATGACCGGGGGAGAGGAAGCAAAAGAACAGGAAACGTTGTTCAGGAGCTCTGAAGTGTAATAAGTTTGCAGACTCATACGATTGATAACTAGGTTATTTTTGTCCAGAAACTGTCACTAATACGTAAGGGTAGAGAAGTGAGCAATGGGAGAAATGAAAATCAAATCTGGGATATTAAAAAACGACAACAACAACAGAGGTTGGCTCATTAGCTGTCCTTAAGATTTCAGTCCTGAAAGTTTTTATTTCAACTGAAGTCAAACCCTACAGACTTGTGTTCTTCCCCTAGTGCTCCTCTTGTCGTTTCTGTCATTCTAGGCAGAAGCACCTAAGCTGGCCTGTCTTGCTAATACTTGCCGAAAGCAGAAGTAACACAGCGTCTCCATGAGCGAGCAGACTGTGGCTTAAACTCTCAGCATGGGTATGAGCTACGAGCCACGGGTCTCCATTCATAAAATGGACACTGAACATCCCATTTCTAGCATCCCCTTAACACTGTAACATCATGAGTCAGCATAGATGAAAGTGCTTTAAAAATCTGACTTCTTATTAATGATATTATCATGATATCACATAGTCCCAGCCTTCAAAACATACAAATTACATCAATCTAAACACTGTCAGATTCCTTTAATATTATCATCTTATAAAACCTTGGAATATTTGTCAAAAGTAAGAAACCAACATTGCTGCGTTTCTATTAAGTAAGCTGCAGACTTACTCATATTTCATCATTTTTCCCATTAGTGTCTTTTTCCTTTTCAGGCCCCATCATGTGGCCTTTAGTCATCACATTGCCTGTATTCTGTGACAGTCAGTGTCCCTTTTTCCATGACACTGCAAGCTTTGAAAAGCAATGACGAAGCGTTTCTCTCAGTTCGGATTTGTCTGATGTCTTCTCATGGCTAGACTCTAGAGAAAACGTAGTGTCTTCCACATCAAATCCTGTTGATTCTTTTGAAATATTGCTTCTTCTCCAAATCTCTTTTCCATAGTTTTCCATCAGTATAGTGCTCATTTCATTTTCCTTTATATAATATTAGCTCTCCACATATTTGTCTCAACAAGATCTTGGTGTTTCAGAGAATTAATTTTCACTTTCCTGTTCTCCGATGCTCCAATACAGCAACTTTTCACCTGCTAGATGCTCAAAACGCACTTGTTGGTGTTACACATAAACTTTTCTGGCAAGCAGAGAGAAATGTATCCTTTCCTCTATGGTGAGGAAAGTTTAAGGAAATCCATAGCTCGTACATTTTGGAGTGGTCGTTCTTCTTTTCTCTCATGAGTGGAAAATGGTCCAAATCCATGGCATTCTCTTTGGGAGTACAGTTTGACTTATGTGAATCTCTGACAAATGCAAACCCTTCCGATTTTGAAACACCATACTTTGGTATATGGCTCATCCACTCATCCATAAAACATCTATACGAAACACAAAACATATAGCAATCTTTTGAATAGATCTAGTCCCAATTCTGTCAAAACTCCCAGCGTAGTAGAGACACATAGACACATAAGGATATCCTCATTACAGAAATACAATTTCGCATGTACAAAGTGCTTTAGTGCCCTGAAACAGATTTTCTCTAGCAAGAAGGCCCCACTCACGTGATGAGTGTAAGGTACTTTGGGGCATTATTTTTATTTCCAGCCTTCTGCACATAGCAGCCCCAGCTCCTAGAATCTGCTGTCTCATGGAAAGCCCTTTAGGCCAAGAAAATCACTAGAAAATCAGTGTGTATATAATTGCTGGAGTATCTGTTTCCCCGAGCCTTGGTTTCTTTGCCTTTTTGTGCTGGTTACAAGATGATTATGCGTGAACAAAAACAGAAGTTATATACTGACAGGAAACAAAAGCACGTTAAACCACGGAGATTTCCTCCTACGTAAACTGGCCATTTGTTAAGCAATTGCTCTCTATTCCAAAGGGAAGCTGGCAAAATTCAATGCAAACACTCTCCAACCACACTGGGAGGAATAACTGAGGGAAACACCTTTCAAAAAAGAGTATAACAGAGATTAAAGATCTACCCAGGGCCTTATTCAATCCTACATACTGCCATTGCAGAAAATGTTACCGAGCTTTCTGTATCTAAGTTTAATTTGCATGAAGAGAAGTGACATTTTAGTGTGAGAAAACACATTTAATTGACTGTGTAAATAAGATTTTTGAATTAAAAATGGTATGCATTTTCTCCCTGAGTATATAGAAATACTCAGTATAAAAAACTATACCTCCGAGAATAAGGCAGAGACACTTTTTCAAGACTGACTTTTATTGTCACTCAAGTTTTGTGTAATTACAAAGAGCTCTGAACTTGGAAGATGTTATTTTAATGCTCCATCATTTCATGGCCATAGTTAATGATTCTAAGCCTCATTTTCCTTTCGTCTAATAAGAAAAGTAAAACTAAAGCCATTGTCCAGTGTGCATACATAAACATCAACTGAAGTGAGATGTTTCAGAGTTCAAAATAAGAATAAACTGTCATTATTTATATAATTAGTGTGCTTTGGAGAACATAATTTAAGGTGACACATATTTTACTATGTAAAATCTAAGCCTCTCCATGGAGTTTTACTTATGTTAGTTTTTCTTGCTTTGCTGGTAAATTTTTTTCTACATAACATTTCCAAGTTTCAAAGGTATAGAACTGCTTAATTCCTACATATGAAATAAACCTCTTCAACCCAGAGAACACTGAGCTTATCTTTCATTCTATCATTTAAAAACTCACACAAATTGCTTGTCCAATTTTCTTGCACACTTTCTTTTCTTAACTAATAGAAGTAACTAGCATTTTTTTCCAGTGGTTCTTTTATTTTGCTATTTTATTTTATTCTTGAATTATTTCAGTGCTTCAGTTTCCTGGATTTAGTCAGCTCATTTAGTTACTCAATTGGAACGACTTGGTTTTCATGTGTACCCCTTCTCCACTTAAACCATTTTTGAAAAATAAAATTAACAGTAAAGCTTGATAATAAAAACTTTAAAGAAATAGTTGCTCACAGATTGTGTGTCTATGTTTTAGCTTTGAAAGTTTCGCTAATATAGTGTTTATAAATAGACTAGGACTTCATTTACCATGAATATAAAGCAGTTTGTTATTATTTGATGTTTGCTTTTCATCAATGGTATAGGAGCAGGAATTAAATTCTCTCTCCTAGGCACTGAAGAACTTGTTTTGTAGGTTGACATAGGTCTGGGGAATCTTTTCTCTGAAGAAATCATTTAGAGCTTGCTTTCAGAAAACTCGTTCCCATTTTCTTTGGTGAGTTAAAGAGTTGTGTAATGGATCCCAAATACAGTATCAAACCATAGAAAAGTTTGGATTGTTCTGGTTTTGAATTATTTATTTTTTCTAGGGATTCTGTTGTATTTTCATGTTTATATATTAGGGTCTTCTTTTTTGCTTAATGCTTTAAATGCCAGAGTATTTGCTTCTTTTTGTTTTTTTAAGCACAACAGATACAGAACAGCGGTTGTACATCAGAAGTGGTAGAAAGTTGAGAAATTAATATTAAAATACGTCCGTTTCCACAACCTTTATTCCTTAAAGCTTTCCTGAAAGAGTTATTTTGAGAGCTCCCTAGTCCACAGGCACATGACAAGGTAATAAAGAGTTAAGTGTAAACAACATATTTAAGTTCACAGGAAAAGTGAGACCTCAAAAAGTAGGTGTCAGGTCTCCAGAAGACTTGTTCCAGGATGGCCCACTGTGCAGCTGTATATTTTATTCTCTCATAGGCAGGAATATTTGTGTTTGTCATTATAGACAAAATCAAAAATCCTCTAAAATGTTTTGAGTTAACTCTGAATTAAAAGCCAGGTTTTCTTAAGGCCATCATGTCATCCTCATAAATAAAATGACTTTAAGATCTATAGAAATAAACCTTTAAAAGCTAATATTATTAGAGAAACCTAAAGCAAAACCACAAGAGTATACTACTTAACATCCACTGGAAAGGCTGTAGTGAAAAAAGACAATAACAAGTGTTGGCAAAGAGTAGAGAAACTTGGAGGTCAGACATTACCAATGGGAATGTAGAACAGTGCAACCAATTTGAAAAACAGTTTGACATAGAAGTCTCTTAAAAAGTCAAACATGTATGATTTCACAATTCGAATTTCAGGAATTTTCACTGAGAGCTATGAAAATATGTTCACATGTTCACATGCTTCTATACAAATGTTGTTAGTAGCATTATTCATGATATTCAAAAATTGCCAACAGTTTAGATGTCCATCAACTTGTAAATGGAATGACAAAATGTGGCATATTCACAGAATGAAATGCCATTTGGTAACAAAATGAACACACTAAGGTTATGTACCACATCAATGAACCTCGAAAACATGTCCAGTGAAAGAAGCTGTATACAAGAAAGCAAGTTAAAGTATAATTTAATTTCTAGAACTATACAGAAGAGATAAAGCTATGAAGACAGAAATAAGATTACTGGCTGCTAGGGGAAGAAGACTGGCCAAGGGAGCGGGAATATGGATTAACAGGAAATATGTCAGAGAGGTCATAATGCCATGATGAAAATGATTGACTCATCGTGGTGGATATGTAACTTGGTAAACTTACTAAACAAATCATTCAGCTGTATATTCAGAAAGCATGAATTATATGATGTAGAACATATTTTTAAAGAGAATTATTTTTAAAATGCCAAGAAGGATGATGTCAATATCTATGAATTTTTAATCTTGGTGAAATCCTCCGTGGGTCCCTTAACCTCGCCAATAAATATAACCTGAATTATTTTAAGAGTGGAAAATAAGGGTTATAAAGCATATCAGAATTGTGTAAGTAATACACAATACTAAACACTCTTTCCTGTGGTTCCTTAGCTGTTCAAACAGGTGAATTTCAATTCGATTAAATCCAGCTACAAGACCTGTAAAACTCAGAGATAAAATAAACAAAATATATGTGACATATACTTTCCACTTTATTTTCTTAAAAAGGGGATAAAAAATGACCAAGATATGTTATATATGTGTAAAAATCACCCAAAACAAATATGACTCTGAGGTATTGCAAATATAAAATAATTTAAAAAGGCAGCAGTTGTAAAAGATTTGTGAATCCACAAGGGAATTTTTTTTTTGTTTTTGCATTAAGTTATTTGCTGTTCACAGTCCTGTGTCAAAAGATTCTCTATTTTTTGAACCCAAGGAACATTATTTACTAGACTCAAGGTAAGATGTTTGTTAATTAAGATGTGTTTTTAGTAATAGGGATCTGAATTATTTCACATAGCCACAGAACAGTTTAATTCTTTCATATATTCCAACAATTGGTGGAGTTTTTTTGGGTGGGGACTCTGACAAGTTAGTGCAATATCAATATCAACTTACGAGAATTCTGGCAAAATAAGAAAACAATACAGATGAGTTAAGAAGAAAAGCAGATATAGTGTCAATTGTCAAAGAGATGGCAAATAAAGACAACATCTTGAACATCTTGTCTATCAGGGATCTCAGGTCAAGGTTCTTTTTTTTTTGCACAAATGATGACAGCTCCAGAGCTACAAGAAAACAAATGAGTAAAACTAACAAAGGTGTTTCTCAATGGCTTCTACTGTGATGTCTGGAAAAGAAAAATGTGTCATTTTACCAGGAGGATGACCTGAAAAACTTTAACTACACTAGCAAAAGAAAAATAAATTTGAATAAGACCCATCGTGTCTGTTACATTTGGGTAACTATCAGCATGCTTTGCCAGGTGGCGCTCATGAAAATGTCCAGGAGGAAAAATCTACATCTACCTTCAGTGATATAGAAGGATCCAAAGTGCAGATTTATAATCCTCACGTAGGAGCTTCAGGACAACTGCCATCACTGTTCTCAGTTGGAAACAGGCGCCGGTTGGTATTTGTGTTCATTTTTCTCGAACGGAAGTTGCCCGCTAAATGCAGTAAAGTTGAGTTTATATGCTCTCTCACGGCCTTTTTATAATGAAGAAG
Organism: Hystrix cristata; assembly: GCA_004026905.1. Lineage (NCBI taxonomy): Eukaryota > Metazoa > Chordata > Mammalia > Rodentia > Hystricidae > Hystrix > Hystrix cristata. The sequence goes on from PVJO010002646.1 coordinate 38,630, forward strand.
ACCCTGTTTTTCAGGCCGCAGGAAACCGTTGGTACAATGAAGGAGGTGAGAATTATGATCAGATCTACTGGACCTGTGAGCCATTCATGACCTATTCATAGCATCCCAAAGGAAGAGAGGTGAGGACAAGTGAATTTAACAAGATGCAGGTTTAGAATGCACAGAGAAACAAAATTCTGAAGAACTTGAAAACCAGTTCTTAAACTGAAACAATTAAAATGCTTTGCAAAGGATACAAATCACATTTTTTTTTCATTTTGCACATTACTCTCAGTTTTGAGGAAAACAGTAGAGACTGTATTTGAAGATACTGAGAAAACTTGCTAATCGGACAGGTTCTTTTACTATTTCCTTATAAGATGTGTACAAATACAAGAACATGTCACAGTCTATGAATTAGACTCAAACACAATTCCAGGATCAGATGTGTTCCCAACAGACTGAGAATTTAGGAAAATCACTTAATGACAATATGGCCCAGATGCCTCATCGGTCACAAGGTGACAACAATTTCTAGCAAAATTGCTTCATATAGATAGATAGATAGATGATAGATAGATATTAAGTACAAAATAAAAAAGATAAATGTAAAAAATATTTAAAGGAAAAACATTTCATAAAGCAAAGTGTCATTCTCATTAAAAAATATGAGAAGCTCTCCTCTCTAAGCCTTTAGTTTACTTAAGGATGAAAGCCAGAGTAAGTCCACTAGGAAATGACTGGGTTCTGGTTTACATTTCTTACATTATGGAGGTGATAAAGGCCGATCCGCAGACATGACAAGTACAAAGTCTTACTGCACAGGTTAAAGTTTGAAGAGGCTCATTCATCATGCTCCGTTGTTACAGGTTCTGTAAACACTGCAAAAGAACCAAGTACAGCCTTCTCCTAGTGACATCTTTCCAACCCAACCCCAGGAGCCCTTTGAGACTTCCTTAAATGACTGGATTGCATTTCAGTCATTAGTTAACCCTGCCTTGTGGGTGACTCTGAATCCCACCAGGCAGAGGTAAGGGGATATGTATTCAAACAATTCAAACATGGTTTGTCCCAGGCGCATGACTATTAAGAACAGTAGGGGAGCTTTCCTTTCTCAGGATAAGTCAAGTTGTTTATGTGAATCACATAATATTCCACATTTATTCGTGCTTGGAAACTAATGCTGTAAAGTTGTAGTTAGTAAAAGAACGCTGACAATCCTTCCTGTGGATATGTTGGGTGCGATTAAAAGGAAATTTAGTTCCAAATGATTCATAAATTCTTTGGCAAAGCCTGTTATGCAGGAATGGGCTTTTTTGACATAATTAAGAGACCAAGAAACCTCTGGTACTGTGGATCCAAATATATTTAAAACTTCATCAGGACTCATTCATAAAAGGCTGTCTTTTATATTTTACTTAAACTTAGCTTCCAAAGTATCTAACATTTTCATTTCTAAATATTTTATCATTTATTTACTTAATAATATTTTATTAATATTTTCTTTCTTGGAAATGTTTGAATGCAAACCTATCAACTGGAATTTAGTTTTTGCTTGTTTGTTTTGTTTTGAATACTTTTGTTTTGTCTTTTAAAGCTATAATAGCAAAGATCCCAAGAGAATTAATGCTAACAACACCATATAAATAATTGCGTGGATGGAATTTGTATGCAACTTGTACGTGTATATATCTCAATACTATTAATTTTAAGATTTAATCAAGGAAGATACCAAGCCCCAATTTCCAAGTTGTTTTGCAAGATTCCGATATTGAAAAATATTGAGTAAAAACATTAATTTTCTGAACTGCTTTTCTTACATTTGGTCCTTTCCATCTATGTACATTTCAGGTAAACTCCTGGCTATGATGGTTAGAGATTGGTCTAATGAGGCAAATGTTAGAGATTTAATATAATTTCACCTCTTTTATACTACTCAACACTTCTTTCATATTTCAAAATAGTGAGATTCCATCTAAGCAATTCTTAGAAACAATAATAATATAATTGCATAGCTAAATATTTCAGTGAGTGAATCATTAAGAAGATAATATAGATGTGAAAATGTCAAGATGTTTAAAACATGGATGAAATAATGTGAATTACAGCTATGAAATCCTTTATTGAACCTTGAATATCATGCTATTATTACATCATTATCTCTCAACTAATCACATTAATAAAGACAGATATTTTCTATCGCTCTTGGACCTTGTTTATTTTTCTCTAATTTGATTGTTCCCTTTGTACTTCTTCCAATTAAAATTTATCCTGATGTGATAGATTTTTCCCTTTTATTTGTTAGTATGTGAATACTACCTAAATTTTACTACTTAGATCATTATATATTTCTGAAGTCCTACTGTGTTCTAGGCACTGTATTTAGTGCTAGTAAATGTGGCAGCAATAAGACTAAGTATAATGTAGATTATTGAACAGGATTCAGATAACTGGCTAAAATTCTAGAGTAATTCTAGAAGGTACTAAATTAGGGCAAACACAGAGTTCTATGGAAGAACATAGGCTAGGCACCTAACAGTCTTTTGGACTTTCTAGAATGACATGAGATATTGTAGAAACTCATTTAAAGTTGTTAACCTTGTACATGGAATATAATCTGTGTAGAAAGGGAAAAACAAAGGAAGGTGGTGATATAACTTCAGACTGAGTTTAGAAAAGTGAGTTTTGTATTGACAGATGGAGATAAGTTACTGAAGGTTTTAAAATAGGATGGTGATATCCAATTTGTGTTTTCATTATTGAACTATGCCAATCTGAAAACAAGCGAGTGTGGGTTTATTGCAATAAAGCTTTATTCACAAAACAATGCAGCTAGCTAGGATTGACCTACAGGTCATGCTGCAAGACTCGGAGATGAAGTAAAATTGCACGTGTAAGGAGAAGATGCCATGCTTCTGGCTTAGTCAACCTGAGCAGCACATACTTACCAATGGGTAACTCTAAGCATGTGCATTAATATATCACCTAGAATGTTACAGAAAATGACAATAACACTATTAAAATTTGAATCTTAAACAATCTCCAACAGTTTCATGTGTTCAGATGTGTGGGTTTTGAAAGGTGACTGGATCATGGGAATCGCAACCCAGTCAGTGGATTAATTCAATCATGGATTCATAGCTGCATGTGATATTAGGTGGTAGTGCCTTGTTGGAGGAGGTAAGTCAATGGGAGTGTGAACTCCCACTTCCCCTCTCTCTGGCTTTTTCCATCTCTCTTTCCTTCTAGCTGCCATGATTTGAGCAGCTTTTTTCTCTGCAGTCCTCCTCTACTGGACTGTTTTCACCTTGGAACCAACCAAACATGAACTGTGAACCAAAACAAACCTTCTTCCTTCAAACTGTGCTTGTCACAAGGAGGAAAAAGTGACTAATACAGACAGGCTTATAGAAGTGATTATAATCTGGAGACTATCTTGAAATGACATTACAAAGACACTGAGTTAAATTAAGCTTAGTAGAATCAAAGGGTGAGATAGCCATTCTATTCTTGTTAAAATTAAAACATAATTTTACACCTGGAAAATAATCACTTTTTAATATTGTACTTAGGAATACAGTATTTGAACACCACTAAATTTTAAAAATAAAAGATGTTAGATGCAGACAAAATATTACAGCATAGTAATATGTAATATTTTGAAATGTTTAACAAAGAGCTATACATAAGCTGCAGAGAGAGGGGGAAATATGGAAACATTTAAAGAAGGGATGTGACTCACAGGAAGACAACCAATCTGAAAACTCAGGGAAACATTAGGGAGGAGACCAGGGAGAAATCCACAGTGATAGGAAATAATGGTTTGGAAAGCAGATGGTGTAATATTTCATTCTTGAGAGATAAGAGGAATAAAGAATCCGCCTTTTCTCCCTTAAAAGTTTCATATTTTCTATCCCATTTCTTTCCTTTTAGGAATAGTTTCATCTATAATTTATCTTTATTCAAGACTGGGTTTTTACCATTTTCCAAGAGACTATCACTGCTGTCACCTTAAAGACCTAGTAGTGTCATGCTGTTTTGTCCCATCCTCTTCATCTCCATTTTCACCCTCATCCTTTATGTCCTGCTAATAAACGTGGAGTCCATGAGGCTGTGCCATAATGTGATGTTAAAATATCAGCAATTTTTAATGTCTGGAAACATTTGGCATAGAAACCTCCACCGAAGAAGGAAACGTCTCCTCCCATGTAAACTGATTGATGTCAGTGGGCTTTAGGTCTCAAGCACCCTTCCAGAAACTACCTAAATACCTCCATATTAAAGAGTGGACACAGATATAAATGTCAGAAGCCACTGACAGCGGAGTTGATGCCATCTCCGGTTCTTAGCTCCAATATGACCCCCCTCAGTATCTCCAGATGTATGTGGGTGAGGTTTTGCTCAGCTTGCTCAGAAAAGAACACACAGGCAGATGCTGAAGATTGTTTACCGAGAGCCTAAGTGTGTGTGTACATGGTTTACACATATACAATACATATATCTATATATGTAAATATAAAGCACTTTACAACTTTACAGAAAAAAAAAGACTCTAATGTCCAGAAAAGACTTTCCTAGTTATGCTATCTGCCATATGGAAACAAGTGTCTAACAACACACCTTAATTTTTTTTTCTTTGATGATGGTTCATTGTCATGAAATTGGGTCACAGATTTAAAAAGAAAGAAAGAAATAGTGCTAGGTTTCTACCAAGTACATTGTTAAAGTGAGGCTGCATCTATCCAGTTTTGACAACAGCGGCCTTTGGACACAGTTCACTGTATTCAATGGGTAAGAAATACTTCCATTACATTTCAAATATCACTGTAAAGAATACAGTATGTTCATTTCCAAAATTCCACAAATTCATGTATAACATTATTTTATTGTCTTAAATTATGCCAATATAGCCATATTCTGACTAATTAAGGTGTGCTAATATACATTAATCCTAATTTAATTTTCTCTTGGTTAAATGTCTGAATATAGCCGGCAAGTTTCCATATCTCTTTATTAGGTTCATTAAAACCACCAAAAGGTAATATTTATAATTAGTTGTAAAAACTTATTGCTATGTCTGAAACAATTCCAAAGTAGTGATCAGGATTGTAACTCTTCAAATTTTCATAGCCAGCGTGCATAGAATACATTTTAGATAACTCAATGCTTTAACAAATATTTTTTAAAAAATCACATCTTGGCAAGTAACTACCCAAGTCATTTGGAGAATATTCGGAAATTTATTACTTAGAATATGTGTATTAATCTCTATTATATAGGCTGTGATTTGTCATGTCGTAAAAAAATTAGTCCCCCATGTCAACTTTTCTAGTCCAATTGTGCAGAAATCTCCAGAAAGTATGCATCATGGAATCTGTATTTACTTGAAATCAGATTTTATCCCCTTAGAGATATCTACAAGCTTTCTGAAAATAGACTAGAATATTCAGTTGTCTTAGATTTCCAAGGCTTCAAGATACCTGCTGTTAGATCACGTAAAGTCTACATATTATCATGTAAAGTCTACATATTCGGAAAACAATAACTGGCAAATACGAACAGTGAACTCCCACACATGTGCAGGACATCTGTGCCAGGTATTGGGGATGAAAAGCTGAATAGAAAGTTCTCCTAGCTATGATCCCTCTGAGTTTGGTTGAAGCTAAGAGGAAAGAACATTAAATTGCTTTAGATGACAATAATGGTATGTATGTATATGATAAACCCATCAATTATTGTCCAACTGCAAATTACAAGTTTGCTTTTATTCTAGATCGAAACTTCTTTAAACAGGTACCTGCCAATTTCATTAACAATCTGAAGCTTGTCAAAGTGACAAATTATTATTGTGGCACTTCTCTGCTGATTCCAAGACAAATTACGATTTTCAAGTTTGTCATTCCTATACTATTATTTTACTATGAATTTACAGGACAAAGAGAAACCACAGATGGAAATACATCATTCGTGAATAATTAAAGAAATTTCAAAATTTCTAAGTTTCAGCCAAGGCAATCACCAAGGAGAGAGGAGGTAGCTGATTGTGAATGCCACATATACTTTAATGGGGTTTTCTCCAAATTTGGTTACTTTCCCCAATTTTGGTTACTTTCACCCACCAACAGCCCAAAATCTATTGGGTCCCTCGGCTGTAAACTTCCGTCTTCTACATCAGTATGCATTTGTGAACCATAAATCCTTTCCCTTGATAGTCTATTGATAAAACTCAATTACTCTGAAAGTTCCCCAAATCCTTACTGGATATTAGTAATGAACAAGTGGGAACTAAATGTTTAAAATAAATGAAAGAGAGAAAGATTTCTCCTGATAAGGTAGAAATAGTTGTGCTGATCATATCTAGGTTCCCTTACAATCTTCGAGCCTTATCTTTTTCAGCTAATTAACTCCAGAAGCTGTCATCTATGGTGATATCAGTGGAAGGACTATAGAGGGGAAGAATAGAATGGGTGAAGTTTCTAGGATGGATATTACTTATATAGTTTTGCTTTTATCCATTATATCTGCTTACATTTCTAGGGGAAGAAATTTTTCTGTTGAAGAAAATGTTCTTGAGCTAAGAAATTTTAAAGCCACCGGACAAACTCTTTTGATCCAGCTACTTCTAGTCTGTATATAATCAATATTTGACATCAGTACTACTTTTATTTTTCCTGCTTTCATACAAGCAATTCCTAGATGCATGTGATTGCTTATTGATTCTGCATACTGCTTCAGAATCCTTTTTAACCCAGAATTTCAGAAAATTACAGTAATTGGTTAGTATAGGGACATCAGTTTTAACCAATGCATTATCATCCTTCTAGTAGTTTCTTAGCATTTCTTTTCTATCTCTAGGCTTATATGTTGATGAACATCTTGATTTGCCATGGTCTTCCAAAACTGGAAGTCTAAAAGTCAATGCTGTCATCTCAGTATCTGTTCCCCTCAATTCATTGTATTCTCTACCACCAGAATTATCTTTCTGCAATTATATAATCAAGCATATGATCCCAATGTTTAAAAACTCTTAATGGGCACACAGGTGCAATAGAATGCGTCCAACCTCCTGACCAAAGTATCCAGAGATTTAAATTTCTTCTTTGATCTCTCTTTATTAGTTGTACAAAGATCAAGTTTGGAGAGAGCAGTTGTTTGTTTGTTTGTTTGTTTGTTTTGCATGCAGTGAGTAGTTTCTGAAGAAGTTTGTCCCCTCAGTCTCCTGTCTTTCTGAAGGCCATTTAGAAGCTATTGATGTTTTCGTCACCTCTATATTTTACCTCCACGATCTTTGTATTTCTTCTGTCAGCCAATATTCATTTAACATGGGCTGAAAGAGCACTAGCACTACAGGTATTAAGTACTGCTCTTACCTTCTTCGGATTGCCACAAAAAACAAACACTCCTTTGGATAATGCACTTTTAACACCCCGAATGTCCCTCTCTACCTACTACACTCCATGTGCACGACCTGATAACCTCTGAAATTCTAGTCTAGGGTTTCTCAACCATGGTACAGTTGATATTTGGGGAGGAATGACTCCTTCTTATGGGGAACTTTCATCTTAACATTGTAGAATATTTAGCACAGACGTGATCTTTACTCACACGATGCCAGCATACACTCATTAGTCATGATAATAAAAGAAAGTCTCCAGATATTGCCAAAGATCTACCGGAGTTGGAGGGTGCTGTTATTGCCCCAGGTCAAGAATCAGTGCCCTGTCTAGATTAACCCTTTGCATTTTCCTTGCCTCAACTCCCTGCTCATCAGATATCCACTGTACTCAACTTAAATGAATTTTTCTTATTGGCCTTCTTAATGGTTTCATTGTAGTTGATAAGAGGAGGGGTAAAATCTCATATTTTAGAACATTGTCAATTGGAAAATCCTGTGAGCTTCATTATTTTCTAATTTTAGATTTATCAAAGCCAAAACTAAGGGGATTGAGGACAAATCTTCGGCATTTGAATGTTAGCCTGAATTTCCCCATCTATTCCTCATTTCTAGGATTTTATAATTCAGAAGTTGTCTTTTGTTTTTTGCTCTCAAGTGTTCTGATTTGGCAAATTGAATACATAATAGAGCCATTAAGACTTGTTAACTGTATCGATTTGGTTTTTTCTTTCTGTTTTTCTTTCATTAATGATACATAGCAGTTTCTCTCCAAACGCTTTTTTTCATCCTTTCAGGAAAAAAAACTCATATTTTATTTCTTACAAAGCATTGTCCTGTGGCATGAAGAATCATCAAAGTCATAATTACATTTCATTTATCTGTATTGAGCTGTCATCTGTAAGCATTTGAGCCTGGTCTGTCTGCATTGTACTGCACTTACCTGGTTACGTACCAGTCTGTGATAATTTCTTAGTGAATACGAGGTACCTTTGGCACCCCCTGTCTTTAATCTTCTTGGAGAGAAAAGACTGATTGTAACATCCTAGCTGTCCCCAAGCTAAAATAAGGATGGTTATTTTGTACTTTAATTTGTAAAAATTATTAAAAGGTAACTCTTGCCATTGTGCTTGATGCTTATCCACATATTTCACCTGCAATAGCAATCTCAGTACTTCATTCACAAATATCCACCTTCCATTTCAGAAAGAGAAGATGAAGTTAAGAGGTTCAAATTCAAACAAATGTTAGGATCTTTACTAGACTCTCTCTCAATAATCTCGGCATTCCAAATCTCACCTTTCAAGTACTGAGTTTGAAATGAGAAAGTAACTTCTATCCCTCAGCTCACTAGTTTTAAGGAAACTAGTTAATTCAGGAGGAATTTGTGGCCACAAAGGCTTTCTGTACATGAGCCTCTGGTATTTAATTAAACAGACGTTTTGTCACTTGGCATTGTTCGGCATGGCATATTATTTGGGACCAGAAGGGTTCTTAATCTAGGATCCATTTGGGAGTCTTCAATCAATGAATTTGGAAACCCTGATAAAATGGCATTAGTAATTTGCATTTTTAAGAGAAAGATAATCAAGTCCCAAAGAAAAATGATTAAGAATATTTTCTGTTCCTCCAACTGAACTCTTCAGGGTAAGATTGGGGAGTCAGTGGTAGGCGCTTTTCATTTAATTTCACTTTGGTCTGGCAGATGTACAGATGTAATTTAACCTGAACATAACACTGTGGCAAAAGACTTGGCATAGAGTTAAGTCTTCCTTCCCTTCTTTCTGTTTCTCCTACAATTTTTATGTTGTCTATCAATCTTTGTATAAGGGTATTAACTATGTTTTCACAGGCATGCTCAGACATCCTGGGTTTTACATTGATTAGAGGGGAAGAAACTGCTAACTGTACTTATTTCCCATTTACTGCAACACTCCACAGCCATAGAAATAAATATTATCAACTGTCCACTTCTCCTATATTAGAATTACAATGCAATACTTGCCTCTAGAGTTTCACTGACATTTTCTGATTTAATTATTTCTTCCAAGAATGCCCAGAATTTTGAAAACAGCAGCAAACCCTCTACATCAGTGATTTCTGAGGGATATGTAGATCCACCAGAATCATCTAGTACATCTGTCAAAAAATGCAGATTCTTGAGGGCACTCAGGCATACAGATGGAAGTTGCTGATCATGGGTACCACCGCTCTGCATTTTAATATGCTCCCTCCAAGGAATTCTCCTATAGAAAATGTTCTGGTGACTGCCTTAGAAAGCAACTCCTAAGTTCCAAGTGTTTCACCAAGCGGCTATAAAAATTAATCTGGATAATTCTCTTTCTTTACACTCTGTATCCAATTCTGTCAGCATATTATAAACATATCCAGAACCTGACACTTTCACTGGCCCTATAAGCGTAGTCAAGGTCACTGGAAATACTTTCAAGAAGTTTCTTGCTTCTACCCTTGTTCTACTCCAGTTTCTCTCAATACAGCTGTCAGGAAATTCTCTTAACGTGCCATCACATACCTCCAATGCTCAGATCCCTCCAGGGTCTTTCTGCCTATGAGTAGAGGTCAAAGTCAGTACAATAGGCCACACAGCCCTCATGATGAGGATGCTGGCCTCATTTCCCCGAGTGCCCAGCACTTCTCCTTGCTACCATTGTGCAGGCATACTGATTGCTTGCTCTTCCTCAGCATGGTAGGGTTGCTTCCACCTCTGGTCACCCAAATTCCTTGTCCTGCTCCCAGTCATCTGCCCAGTTTACTTCTTTCCTTTCTCCAAGTCTTTATTTAAAGCTCTCCCCAAGGATTTTCCCAACAATGCTATTAAAGTGGAGTTGCCCCATGTCTTGCTTCGTATTTCTCTTTTCTGATTTTGTTTTTGTTTGTTCCCCTCAAATTTATCATCATCTACCATTCTGGACACTATCCTTATTTTATTTACTGCAGTGTCTTCCTCTGACTATAATTCATAAGGGGATATATTTTTTATGAACTCGATTGGTTTACTGCTATATCCCAGCCCCAGGTATAGTAGACGACAGAGTCTCAATAAATATTTGTTGAATGAAATGAATGGATTATCTCATGGTAACAACTCTGCACTGCAAGCACAGTTATCTCTATTGACAGATAAGGAAACCAAAGCTTATAAAACAGAAATAAATAACTCACTCAACATCCTGCAGCTTGTAAAAAGCTGGGCAGAGCTTTCCTCTGGTGCTAAAACAGCCCTGTCATTCCTACAATGTGGCAGTGCTTTTTAGAGATTGTCTTGGTTCGATTTCTTCCTTGTCCAAATCAGAAACCATTTTCACCCCAAATCACCACATCATCAGAATGAGAGACGGGGAATGCGTGGTGCAGCAACCAGCTCAATGGGCTGCCTGTTTCTGCCCACTTCTGGACCCCTGAGCACCTACAGTCTCTGTTTAGGGGGTCTCTCAGTGCAGAAGTCAGGCACATTTACCTGAATCTAAAGCATGTATTTTCCCCCTCTTTCTCTGCACAAATTTGAAGCAATCATCCTTCTCTACTTGCATCAGATTATCAGTGTGCTAAATAAAAGTATCTATCTTCACCTACATTTTTTTCCTCCCTTCATCCCTGATACTAGTCATTGTTTTCACCCTGTAGACATTTACCATGATACTCATGATTTGTTTTGAAATACATGTGTATCTTTGTAAAAAAATAAAATTAATATGCTGCCATGTTGGTGTTTATGTGTATACACAGAAATGGGATTGTATTGTAAATATTTTCTCAATATAAAGCATTATGCTACTGAGATATGTTAATTTATCATTGCCTACATACAATATTATCATAGCATCCATTCTTAATATTTTCCTATTTATGTCTCTAGTTATATAGCTCAATTTATGTTATTGTTGCTAATCATTAATGATTTTATGTGATTTGCCCAAGGTCAGAAAGCCTTGACAATACACACCAACAATACAGCAGAGTAAGATCTAGTCTCCTAATTCCTACAACAAAGCTGCTTTTAATATTTTATGGAAACAAATCAATATGTTTAAAAATATCTGAATAGTGGTCATTGTACATAATATGTTCAAAGGCCCACTAATATCAAAAGTGTAAATGCCACGGTATGCTCATAAGTGAACTGGCATAATACATCCAAAAGCTGTCTGCATGTATTTTAAAACATAAGTGATGTTTATGTATCCAAGTGCTAAATTTACATAAAACATCATAAAATAATCTAAAACTGTTGTGTTCTAACAAATAAAGATGATGCAGATATACTTTAAAAAACTATTCAAATATGCATTGTTGATTGCACTGTGAAGAAATTCCTAATCAAGTATTTATTTTAAACCATAGCAAAGATTTTCTTGGCACCTCCAAGAGGCAACTGGTGGCCTCCTGGAATCAGGAGGACCCAGCAGATTCAAAGGCAGAGTTCAGGTTTAGGACGTGAAGCTCAGTGGCGAAGTGCTTACTTAGCAGGTGTGAGGCTCTGGGTTCGATCCTCAGGGAGGTGAAGTTTATTCATCCTCAACAACACGACAATGTCATTAAAACTAAACTAATATTGGACATGGTAAGAGAAGAAAAATTCGCTATGAAACCAGCTTTTCTCTCATTTTCAAATTTAAAGACTATAAATCATTCAGCTTTTCTAACGAGTATCTCAAATATGAACAGGATTTGCTTATCATTTAAAATCACTATATTCCAATTCATTTATAAATGAATTATTTTAGAGTTGAGGGACAGATAATAAGGGAATTTCTTTTGCTGTTTAAGACAGCATCACAACGTGTCCCATTTCCTCAATTCTTTTCTCTCTTTTTGTTATTTCTTGTGTGTTAGCTTGGTTTCCACTGCAGACTGAGAGATTATAGGCCTTTGTGAGGGCAGGAAATATGTCTTACAAAGATTGGATCACCTGGGAAGCGCTGAGTGCTGAATAAAATAGAATGGCTTGCGCCAAACAAAGATGAGATAATTTGTGACCAATGGGAACTGACTAATATTCTGAATGAAGAGCTTTAATTTAGCTGAAGATCCAGACAGCTGGAGATCTTCTTACTGATAATCAGAAAATGTGTGCACAAGTATAAGGGGTGTTTAGTAGCAATGCTTCACAGGTCTACCAGGTATGGCTTTGATTTGTACTGGAAGAGACAATATCTACTGAGTCTAACGCTTCCTGAGAACACATTGAGTTTCAAGTCTACTGGTTCTTTTGGTTTTGCCTTTAGACCACTCAAATCTCATATCGCAAGTGTCCTCACAGATGCACCATACTAATACCCCCTCCCCAAAGCACTGACAAAAAACAAAGTTGTTGAATGCTTGAATGGTTTTCTTTGAACAGAACAACACAGATTTCATACACAAAAGCTGCTGCCCTTGAATTCCCTCTGGGCTTGATTTTAGGACCTCTATTATTTGGGTAATAACTCTAATTTGGTTAATAACTAGGATAGGAATAAAAGAAAAGAAAAACAACTCAGATAAAAACAACCACCTCTCTAAAGCCTATTTTTTAATGTATTTGAAATGTAAAGGCCAAAGACAACTTTTTTATTCCATTCTTTTCCATCTTTTACTTCCTTTAAAAACTCTCAATGGGAAATGTAAACCCTGTGTATTCAAAAGATACATACAACTCTAGTCTTTATGTAAAACTTGTTTCTCTAGGTTTAAAATCTAAACCTAAGGTAACAACAAATGTTTAGATTATGTTCTAAGCACCACGTTATGCTGTTTCAAAGACACATGAAATAAACACAAATGATGAATTTATAAAAATGTTTTCATCTTACAAATTTAAACACAAGACTTTAGAAATTTTAATTATCAGAGTTGTAGGTACTAGAGACATAAGATTCATTTAAAATCTCAAACACATAAAATACAATTTTGAAGAAATGTGTATCATCCAATGATTAATGCTTGTGTTGCAAAGGGAAAAAAATAGACCCTTTGTCTGCTTTGGCTCCAGGATTTAGCAGTTGGCATCTAATTAATTAGTTATCAGGGTGGAATCACACAGTGAGCAATTCCCTTTCCTCCTGATTATGGATTGCATTTTGATGGTAAAATTGTTGGTTGTGTCCTTTCTTAGTGACAGATTTTATGTGATTAATGTTTCGGGTGTCTATTTTTCTCTGTCACCTTCACACAATAGATGCCACAAAATCAGCATCACCAATCAAAATGTAATTTCCATCCTCTGAGAAAAGATCATCTTCCATCTTTTCTTGCTCTGATGGGTCTGTACCTTAGAATATTTGAAAATTAAGTTCAAAATAAAAGACTACAAAGTTGCTAGACCTACTATTATGTATTCAATTGAAAAGATGGCTGCATAGTTTGGAGTCTCTTTAAATTTTTACATGGATGTCATTTGCAAGTAGTTCATTAGATGTACTTGTTTTAACAAATTGCCGTTTCAGGAAAGCCTTGTTTTCTCCCGTTAGCCTAAGCCCCTGGTCACTGAACTGTGATTGTGCACATTCTGTTTATTGACATGTTCCGGCAAGCACAGCTGACTTAACAAACACCGCTCTCACGAGAAAGACTCATTTCTTATATAGTTAATACAAATATAGCCTCATAGTACACTTAGCTGGTAAATTTGCTAGACTAGCTTTTTGTAAGGAAAAAGAAATCTATTCATGTTACCTTGAAAACAAAGACTTTACAGACATATTGGTATGTTTAGGAAGCAAGGCCGTTCCTGAGACTTTGTTTTATCATAGGTGCTGTATTCTCTTGCTTCAGTTTCACTTTTTATAAACACACATTCTCTGCATCATCATGTTGTTCTGTTCTGTGCTCTCTTACCATCTCTGTGCACATGAACTTTCACAGCCATTCCTGGATCATTCTGCACCCTAAATGTATCAGGAGCCATATTACTCAGCTTTCCAAAACCAAGTGAGCTTCCTAATACAGTTGAGTGGGCCAAAATAGTCCAAGTTCTTGTGCACGCAAGGAAAGAAGTGCCAAGCGCACACCTCCCAGTAAGTAGTATGTAGCTACGTTTATTGACGATCACAGGAGGGAAGAGGACCAGGCTTAAGGCAGAGGGACTCTGGAAGAGCTCTAGCAGCCCAAGAAGCCCTCACACAACCCGGGCTTCCGGTTTTCAAAGGGTCAGACACGCCTAACTTCAGGTGCCTGCCATCGTGGTCAAACATTTCTGACTCCAGGCGGCTCCCATTTCGTCTTTCACTGGTGTCGGAACTAATGATCTGGCGTCTCAGGCACCGAGACCTCCTGAGCTTGCACACGGATAATTACCAGGGTGGGGCTGCGCCCACCGCTGAAGGAAGGGAAGGGCACGGCTCATCCAGTTTCCCTGTTTCTGACTGTATCATTTGGATGAGGCTACAATGAGGTTGGGTTAGTTAATAAGACCGTGGATTTCATTGACTTTGAGTTGCAACTCATGCCTTGTTTAATCAGATAGGAACAGAATCATAATAAGGAAAAAATATGGCTTCCCAATTTTTAGTGTTGTATGGATGGGAATTGTCCCCTTGAAAGAAGAGACTTACATGGATGGTATCTTAGTCCCTTGTGTGCTCTTACAACAGAATACCTGAGGATGGGTAACTTATCAAGAATAGGAACTTATTTCCTAATACTTCTGGAGGCCAGAAAGTCCACAGTAAAGTGCCAGGGTCTGGCGTGAACTTTCTTGTTGCATTATCTCATGGTGGGTGGCCAAAGAGAGGAGAAAGAATAGTAGAAATTAAATTTGGAACCCAAGCTCTTTCTTAATCAGTTGGCATTAATGCAACCATATGGATGGAGCCTTCATGACTGAAACAACTTCCATCAGGTTTCACCTTCCAATATTGTCCCTTTGGAGATGAAGTTTCTAACCCATAACTTTCAGGGACACATTCAAACCACAGCACAGAGAGATCTTAAACTCGGTGTTGCAAAAATAGATTGGTTGTTTCTTTACAACCAAGTTTTCTTTTGTTTTTAAAACAAATTCAGTGATGCATTCCTAAGCCAACAAATTTGGTGATGGACAGAATTCAGATCACAGGCAAAATACAATCCTTTTGGACCAAGAAAAATTTAGTATTCATGAAATGAACTGAGAAAACTGTAGGAGGCATAGGTTAGTTGGAAAGAGGTTGTGGGTGGACTATGAGAAGCTGTTAGGAACATGCTAAGTTAGTGATGGCTTTTGATAATAAACTGTAACTGTCTTACAGAAAGTGGAATATTTAGGTGTGGAGGTCAGGGGGAGAAATTCCAGGTTGGAGTTATAAACTTGATCATCATCAACATATAGGTGGTGACTAAACCCAGGAAACCAGATGAGATCACCTAGCAACTCAGCACTGTTAGTAAAGAGAATGAATTCACTGAGTGGAGCACAACAACCCTTATAAGCAGAGAAATGAGAAGGAGTGAAAAAAATCTTACGAGAAAGAAGACACCATAGAAACTAGATGACTGTATTTTCTCAAGAGACACACTTTAGGAGACTGTTCAACTGTATCAAATGCTGCTGATAGGTAAAATGAAGTTGGACAATGAAGAAAGTATCCTTGGATTCAACACAGTGGAAGATGTATTATTTTGCTCGGGGTACCATAACAAAATACCATGACTGTGTTGTCTCGAATAGTAGGGGAATTTATTTACTCACAGTTCTGGAGGTAGAAGTCAAACATCAAGATGCTGAAAAGGTTGGTTTCTCCTAAGAGCCCTCTCCCTTTGGCTTGCAAATCAGACCTTCTCATTTTCCCTACACATGGCCTTCTCTCTGTGCACTCACACCCTGGTCTCTCTCTCTTTCAATATAAAAAGACAAGTCATATTGGATTAAGGCTCCACCCTATGAAATTATATAACCCCAATTACCTCTTTAATGGCCTTGTCTCCAAATATAGTCATACTGACGAGTTAAGGCTTCAACGTGTGAGTTTAGGTGGGACACAATTCAATTTATGACAGAGATCATTGATGAACTAGATAACAATCATTTTAGTGTTATGAAGTTGGTGTCAGAAGGAAGCTGACTTGAGTTTCTTCAAGAAAGAATGGAAGAAGATGCTTGGAAATAATCGTTTCAAACAGCTACCACCACTAAGGGAAGGCATGTAGAGATGGACCTGGACAGAGAAATGAAGGAAGGGAGGGATTGTTTATTTTTTACTAGGTGGGAAAGATGCAGTTAGATATTCAGTTATCTGCCTCTCATGTTGGATAATTATCAGCTTTAATGTGTTGATCCCTAAATCAGAGGTACTAGAGGTTACAGAGTGACTGAGATGGGGTGGAAAATGGGCAAAAGACACTTGATGGATTTTATAGTTCTTTTGAAGTTTTCAAATTTTAGTTATGTGTAGTTATGTGTTTTATATTATTGTAATATAAAATTCTGTTGACTCATTTATACGAACACAATGTAGAATTTATTGATACAAATATGTAACTTTTTACTATACTTTTTGGGATGCTAAACAATGGACATCTTTGAAATGCTTGTACAGTTTCTGACTTATACCCACCCTAAAACAAATGTAAATAATTGTTCTGTGTTTGGGTGGATTAGTTGATTTATGTTTGCTAAGGAATAAGTCAACACTTGATTAACTGCATATCCTTGGAGAATTCTGAATTATCTTTGCTGTGTGTTACTCTTTATACTCAAAGCAAGAGAAGGGAATTGTCTCATCTTGTGTTGGATACTGAGTGCTCTTGCTCTAATTGCTTGCTTACTGATGACTGTTCCTTTCTTGAAATAAAGTGCTTTCATAGCATGGTATTTTAAGAGGGGCATCGCAATTAAGGTCACAAAAATCTAAATCTATGTTTTAATAGCCTTGTATCCCTGGCCATTTTACTGTACATCTAGTCCTCAAGTTTTGCATTCAAGCAATAGACATAATGTAACATATTAATAAAATTATTATTTGAAATTATACCTGTCAGGAAAGCTTAGGCCAACTTTCTCTGTAATGAAACCAGAATTGGTATATACATTGGACTAAATGTTTTATATCCATTTAATATTTTAGATTTATTTGTCCGTTGTATGGTCTGGGATTTCCTGTGAAGCAACAGTCATCTCAGTATTGTAAACCAAAGTCCTTAAAGCAGAAATTGCCATTGAAAAGTAAAAGGAGAAGGAAATGCTCAGTGCTTACTTTAGAAATACAGTAGAGTTCTAGTGGGATCAGCAATTTCAGCTGTGGATGGCCAATAAAGAAATATAGATATAGAAAGGCAAGTCCTGAAGTTTATGGCTTGTCTATAAAGACAAAGGGAACCAGACATTTTGGCTAATTCTACCATGGTAGGCAGGACTAGATGGTCTTGCCATTGGTTTTCCTGTCTTATAAAACTGTAGTAGCAGGTTTAGAAGAAATTGAGTGGAATCTATTTTATTCTTTGCCTTTACAGACAAAGAGGTGATTGGCGTGTGTGTGTGTGTGTGTGTGTGTGTGTGTGTACAAGAAGTTCTATAATAAATAAAACTCCTGTACTGTGAAGTGTCCTTTGTTTTTGGATATAGAATAAAGATAAGCACAGAAAAGAAACAAAATAGGGAGTTGGGGACTTAGTTCAAGTGGTAGTGTGCTCACCTAGCAGGTGCAAGGCCCTGAGTTCCATCCCCAGCACTCCTCCAAAAAAACTTTTAAAAAGTAAATAAACAAAAAAAGAAAAGAAGCAGAATATAAATAAGTTCTTTTAGAAAATGAGTGTGCTCAGGTTTTCTTATCCCATCATTATTTTCAGGTAGTTGCAATGTATCAGGTTTCTTAATAATTTAACCAGGTCAAACATATACTTTATTCTCTTATACAGAATGAATGCATTCATAGAAATAATAGGCAAAGCTAATTAGCAACTTCTCACTCTTACTTTGGCCAGAAGCCACCTCTGCTGAGTTCTTTACTTTGTGAACATAACCTAGCTCTAAGAGTACTAATTACCATGGTCTTTCAGTTGTCATATATTTTTAAAAGGTGAGGTGATCATATTGTCACAGCTCAAAGCAGATTGTGCTTCTATTTTCAGAAGGATTGGAAGCATTGTATTGCACATTTTAATAAGGTTTGTTAGAGAAAAACTGAGTTAGACATCTGAGATATTTGGAATGTTTTTAAAAACTGTGAGAAATCTACAAGTGTATAGTTTATATGTGAATGACAAGGGAAATATCACATTTGGATGGAAGAATATTACCGTGTATCTAGATCAGTAATACACGTAGGTGCAATTTGTTGAACACAACTGAACATACTTTGTGGTTGCCATGTGGGATGACAGTAGTGAACATGGTCAGCACAACGAATACAGTGATGTCTGTTGAAGCAATGATCCTCACACCGGGCGACATGTGTGCCAGGCACTTGCAGAGATTTTCAGGGTCGGTAAGAGTCCATCCACTTTCTAAACAGCACTGCCTAACAATTTAATCATCCTTTACACTTCCTCAAAATTAATCTAGGCATGGGACTTCCCTATTCCCCTTTGATGGTAGGTAATTTTTCTTCCAGTTGTAAGACAAGTAAGAGAAATACATGTTTCTGTGGTTCTGTCCAGAAATGCAGGCCACTTGCAGGTATGAGCAAATTAATGATAAGAAAATGAGCCACTAGGAACTGTGTAACAAATTCCATTGCAAGTCTAGTGGTTTCCTAAAAATTGCTTTAAAAAAAGAGAACTGCATGGAGTGGAAAATTGATGTGTCATAAGAAATAGTTTTAGATGTTAGATCATTAAGTAATCTCAAAAGGTAGATCTATGAATTGAGTCTCTGCAAAGTTTTCAATTCCCAACTACTTATTTAATATAACAAATGTTCTTACTTTTACATCTGAAAACAAAGATAGTAATGAAAATGGGGCATGGTGGCTCATGGCTCTACTCTCAGCATTTGGGAGGCTGAGGTGGCAGGATTATGGTCATTTCAAGGCCAGCCTGGACTACATAGCAAGACCTTGTCTCAAAAAAATCCCGAAACAATACCAAAACAAAACAGGTAAATGGGGTAAAAATTTAAATTCCGAGTTCTGTGTTATTCTATCAGTGACTGACATTCATAGCACATGAACCTAGAGAAATAATCAAAACAGCCCAGTCCAAGGATATTTGTATGACAAATTTTCCCTTTCATAGTATATGTCTAACAATCTTAATCAAAATTTGTAAAATAATTTCATCATTTGGTCAATTGTACATGATTATAATTACATTGATACCTCCATTCAGAAGAAAAAAATATCATAATCGTGGACTTACAGTTATAAGAAATCTAAAAACTAATTTATCTACATACATTTTGTTGCAGGGTTAAGCAAGAATAACAAGAATGGCTGTAGAGGGAGAATGGGAAAATACAGCAGACAGACAGCAGCACGGTATTTTAGGTTCTAAATGTAATCTAGTGTAACCAGGATTGAGAATTGGAGTTGCTGAAAGGAAAACAGGAGTATGGAGTAGAAATGGGAGGGATTTTCCCCAACAATAATTTGAAACCTAAAATATATTCATTTACTACTAATGTCTACTTTTTCAGGAGGTATGAGTGATTGACTTGAAAGAGATATTTTTCCATTTTACATTCGGGAAGAGGGTTCAACAGCGTTTTTCTGTGAAACAGGAGGAGACAGCAAATTCTGTGGTCTCTGCCATAACTACTTCATTCTGCTGATGCTGCGTGAAAGCAAATGTGGGCAACATGTAAACGCAGCAGTGTAACAGTGTTCCAACAGACTTTAGTGATGGACACTGGATTTTGAATTTCATATGATTTTGAGTGTGCTTGCTTTTCATCCCAGCCACTTAAAATATGAAAATCATTCATGTTCACATAGTATAAAAATGGCACGATTTAGCTGATGGCCATAGTTTGGTCACCCCTGATTAGAGCATTTCAAGGATTTTATCATCTTCTAGATTACTGCCTGAACTCACATTCAGTCTCACGAATCTAGCTTTTTACTTCCCTCTTAATACCAAAATTGCGTAAAAACCAGGACTCCTTGGAATATAGATTTGTTTTGCATTTTGAAAACACTGAAGCTTATTTATTTATTGGTGTCTCTGTACAGGAAATCTTAGCAATTTTGAAGTCTATCCTCATTTTAGCAAAAATCTACCCAGAGTATCATTGTCCTTAACCATTTCCCCTTTGAACTGAAGAGCTTGTTGTCTTATATTGCCAGCATCTAAAATGTTATCTGAGAGTTTAAAAGTGTATGTGAACATAATAATATAGTAGAATCGTAAGTTTCAGTGCTGCTAATCTGAGTTTGATTCTTATTTATACTACCTGGACCTGGAACAAATTAAATTTTATCATCGGGCCTTAGTTTCCAAATAGCTAATAACAGGTGTGATAATAGGCTTTCTAGATTTGGTTATTGTGAGAGCTGAGCTAATAGATACAAAATGTACAGCATGAGACACACAATAAGCACACATTATAGTTCAATTACTTAATATTAGCAGTATTTTTATGAATACTTTTACCTTTTGCTTTTCATCAATAGAGAAAGTTGGTTAAATCACAATGTATTTCTTTTAAAAATGTCCATGCTTTATTACTTTGATTTTTGATCATAACCTGGAAATTCAAATAATCTTACTTATGTTAGTCAATTTCTGTAACTATGACAAATTACTTGAGGTAAGCAACTTAAAGGGAGGAAAGGTATATTCTGGCTCATGGATTCACAAGTTTCCGTCTACGGTTACTTGGCCACCTCATTTTGGGCCTGTGACAGGGCAGAACATCATGGTGGGGAACATGTGGTAGAGCAAAAGTCCTCACCTCACAGTGCGCAAAAAAGGAAGAGGGAGAGAGAGGTTTGAGTCTCAATATACCCTTGAAAGCCCTGACCCCAGTGACTGACTTCCTGCAATTAGGCCCCTCCTAAATTTTCCACTACCTCCCAACAGCACCAAAAGCCGGGGACCAATCTTCTAGTACATGAGCATTTGTGGGACATTTAGGATTCAACCTATAAAACTAGCAACTGAAAATTAGTAGAACTCTCCATTTTCAGTACTACTGTCTCGTACTGTCTTGGAAGAGGAAAGTTGTTTTCTTTGGTACTGAGTCACTCTCTCTGAATTGATAGCATCAAATGGCACAGGAATCCCTGAATACTTTTCTTGCTGATTTCAAGTGCTGCCCAATCCTCTAGTCATTGTAGTCTCTCATTTCTCACAATCGTGGTTTCTTCGTTCTTCTCTTGAAGTTAGTCCTTCCCCTAATTCCAGGATCACTTTGAAGCTGACGCTGACTGTGTATGTTTAAAGCAACTCCCAGGCATCTTCCTGGCTCATGGCCTGGGGCATGCCAGAGAAACTTTCCCTCTCCCCTAAAAGGACCCCACTCAGCTCTATCACGGTTACATCAGGGTGTCTACTCTAGTCTTGTTCCTTATTCTTCATTCTAGTAACTTCTCTAACTGCCCCATATTTTTCTTTGAACTGGGTTTTGATTATTCCTAGAAGTTTTCTTTTTAGAGTGTTTATCTTGTCCATGAATTGCAGCTAGAATCCTACCACTTGTTAACATAATTCTTATTTCCTTCTATAGGCTGCTGAGCTTCCACATCTCTATACTGACTCTCTCAGATTTCTTCATGTGTGCACTTCACTGCTGGCTTTTGTCTTATTGTTCTGATTCCTGTGGATATTTTGTCAGGATTGAAGCTTGTTATGGCATCATACTGTGTAAGTTTCCTCATCTTTAAAATGAGGCCAATAGTAGTATTTACATCATGGGATCAAGTTATGGTCAAAATCAATATAGATAAATAAGTAGGTACTACTTGCACACTCAGTGTTCAATGCTTAATTGATAACTATTTTTGTTACAAATCTCTTATGAGCAATGTCTTTGCTTCTTTGCTCTATTTTCTGTTGCTATTAAAAATACCTGAGACTTGGAAATTTATAGAAAGTTATTTGTTACATTTCTGGAAGCCAGAAAGTCCAAGTATGCACCAACCGCCTTCTTTCTGGTGGGAGCTCTGCAGACCTCTGGGGCTGTTCAAAGAATCAGGTGCTGAGAGAGCAAACATACCACAGAAAAGCTCACTTTTATAACAAATCCTCAAAACTCATTAGTCCAATAATCACTGAATGAATGAGTCAAGCCATTCGTGAGTTCAGATCCTTCACGATCCATCACCTCCCACCTCTCCAGTGTCATTGACATATGCCTGGGTTGATCTCATGGAATCTGAGAGCAGGACAGTGGTACCAGAGGCTGGGGAGACAAGGAAGGAAGGAGGAATGGAGAGAGCTTGAGCAATTGGTCCTATACTGCAGTTAGATAGGAGAAATAAATCCCAGTTTTCTGCTGCAGAGCAAGGTGATTCCAGGCAATGATAATGTATTGTTTATTTCAAAAAGATAGAAGGATTTTAATATTTTCACCAGAAAGAAATGATAAGTATTTAAAGAGAAAGAAATGTGCTTACCCTGATTTGAACATTATACCATGTACAAGTGTTTCAAAACATCACATGGTACTCATCAAATGAATATCATTATTATATATCAATAAAAGGCAATAACAAAACTATGACCTTGGGGATTAAGTTTTTTAGACATGAAAATTGAGGGATGTATTCAAATCATAGGAAGCAGGGGTTCCATATTCATCATTTGGGTCATGTCATTATTTTGTCTCACAAGCATACTGCCTACGCTATTATTTTCTAAATACATTTTTCACAGTTTTTTTTAAAAACTTAACAAATATAGCCTTTTACTAAGTAATCAGTATATCCAGGATGCTTTGAAGGACTGTCTTATTTTATTGAATCTAAGAAGTCATTGATTATAAGACACCATTTTTTGTAACACTAAGAAAAATCGTGATCAACTACACTGTACATCCTTTAATTTTAAGAGGTGTTCTGATTTTGGAGAAGTTAAAATGTCAAAAGTTATACCTATATCTCTGTATATTTATTATTTCTTTCAAATTATTGAATTATTAGATTTTCTTTGGAATCACTCTGTAGCAATTTTTTGGGTGGAGGGGCACCATATATACTTTCTCTGAGTTCTAAATAACTCTGCGATTTAGTAATAACTTGCATATGTGTCTTTATTCTGTATGTTTGTAACAACCTCTGTTTCGAACTTCAAAGAGTTTTGTTTATCCAGCTGTCTGACATCTCTGCATGAATACCACAAAGACACACCAGACTCACTATGCTCAAAATGTATTACTTACCATTTTCTCATTTGTGTTCTTTGGTCTCTGTTCCTTATCTTGATGTGTAGCAGTATTAGCCAAAAATTGCCTAAGCCTGAAAATTGGCTTATCTGTGACTCCATCCTGTCATTTCTCCCTCCATCTCATCAGTCTGCAGTACTATTGATTCTATCACCTTTATTTTAAAATCATCCCCTTCGCATGCCTAGGGCCTAGAAGTTAGGTCAAGCAAAGATCTTTGTCAGTTCTCTTTGGGCATTTGGATGTGCTCAGATTGCACCTGGGGCTGGAGTCATCTGAACCTGAACTGGTCCAGATTTAAAAAGTGATGATTCTGGTCTCTGAAAACTCATGCCGGCCATTGGCTGTGAGCTCCGCTGAGTCTGTCTGCAGAGCACTCACAGGTCCTGTCCACATGGCCTGGGATTCTAAGGGTGCCTCAAGTGCAAGCATTCTGCAAAGCACAGACAGGGGCTTCTAGCCCTTATGAAGACCTAGGAACAGAAATCTCAGATCATCTGCTATATCAGTTGTTCATAGTGGTCATAGAGGTCATCCAGTTCCATGCAAAAAGGATTTCATCATTGATGGGGGTTTGGTAAGAGCAGAAAGTGACAGAGCACATGGAATGCAATGGGAGAAGTGTGACCATCTTTGGAAACACCGGCCGCCAAAGTGGGATAGTAACACTTTCTTCCCAGAGTCAAGAACTATTCTGGCACAGAATGCATGTCGGCAATTTTCTAAACAGAGTAACAGACTAGTTAAAGGCACAGTCTATGCACCCAGATCTTCCAAAATTAATATTTAGGGGTACCATTTTCTTGAACATAAGATATTTGATTACTGTGTCTCACTTATCACAGTGATAAAATGAAAATAGAATTTACCTCACAGCGCACTTCTGAGGTCAATCTATGTAAAACTCTTAGAACAGCATTTGGCACTGCACTCCAAATTTAGCTATTATAACAAAGAAGAAAGTGAGGAGGATGAGTTTCTCTTCCTCTGATTGTTTTCCAAACGCCTGCCCTGGTTTCGGGTCCTCCACATGTGCTCTCCCGTATTAGAACCAGTGGGCAATAGTTGGCGAGATCCCGAGATACCATGGCAACTAAGTCCCTACATGTGACATCACACTTTGGCAGCCTAAAATATATTATATATTTCTCTGCTGATACACATAATAATGCAAATTTTCTAAATGTAATGTACTTTATATTTTCTGCAAGTGTATCTTTGTTTCAAGATTTATTCAGGATTATCAAATAGCTTTGCGTTTCTTCAGGATCCTGGCTCATGATACCTCTTATGACTACTTACTAGTATAATACAGGGAGAGAGATACACCAAGCCTGGCATAAGCACTTATAATTGATATGTCAGATTGACATGCTAATAAATAAAAACATCCAAAAGGAAAATGCTACTTAAAATAATTTACAAGTAGAAAGTTCTTGGGACTTTTCAAAAAGAAAAAAAAGATCATGAAATATTATCCCTCAGGAAAAACCAGGCATGCACTCCGGTGCCCATTGTGGTTTCTAAGAGGAATGGTTCATGGGTGGCACAGCTCTCAGATCTGGGCTTCGTGTGGGCTCTTCACCCTCAGAGTAAGCAGCGTCTAGTAAGAAGAACTTAATTTCTCCAGGGGTTATGGAGACCTTGAAGTTATATGCCAAATTATAAGTGCATGTATATAAGTGTCTTTATTGAGAGAAAACCCATGCTTGCCTTAGGACGTTGTAAGTGATTCGTAAGAAATAAAAAAGCTGAGAACTAGTGGTCGTGAAAAGTTAGGCAGGCTCTGTTGATCCTTGATGCATCCTAGGGGGGTTGTTTCCATCTGACCACAGTCTTAAGTGTATTAGTTACCACTTCCTTTGCTTTTAACATAAAACTGGAGGCAACATTTACAAAAATCTAATAAAATCTATTTACGGTATTTCCCTGTCCTAGTGATCTGGACTGTGGGTAAACAGGAATTTATTGCAGTGTAACGTTCATCTAAAATTTTCACCAGGAGTATTTATGGACAGAGTGTAGGTCTCTGACCTATATATTTAACTTAAATAGAATTTGGGGACATTAAAAATCAGAAGAGACAGTTCTAAACTATAAAAGATGTATTATATACATGTACAAACTCCCCAAAATGAATGTAATCATCATGTACGGCAAACATGTACTATAAAAATAAAAAATATACAGCATTATTTTTTCTTTTTCTAAGGCCACATTGATATATATATATATATACACACACATATATATATAGACTTTCTTTTGTTGAAATGTATATACTTTCTGAAATATCACAAAATTATCCGTTATTTCTTTAAACTATTCTCAGTATGTGTGATTTATAGGAAGACAGGTTTATTTAAAAATGATCATAAGAAGACAGATTTATTTTAAAATGATTGGAAGCCCATCAATTCTGTTAACTCAGAGAAAACCTTGCAATTACATACCAGAGAATCCTGACCTTATTATATTTCGAAGAATTCTGAAGATGTGTTCAGAAGGATTCATAAAATGAAGATTTTAATCTTCAGTCAGTTTCCATGGTTCAGGAACCACATGCTAGTCATTTCCAGAATGTTTTCCCTTGGTTAAAACTCAAGATTTACAATAATAACAGCAATAATTATGATCACAGCTATGTATGGAGGATGATACATTTACTGTAAAAATTGTACTTACCTTTCATATACAGCAGCCACTCCTTTATATATGCTAGAATATCATTCTGGAATTACTTTCTCAGACTTAGACAAGAACTGCATTTCCTTCTTGTTGTTTACCAGCAGTTGGCTCCTGCAATAAAACAGACACTTCCATGATAATGTTTGCTATGTGCAGTGGAAGCCTCCCATGGGCTTCTATTTCCTTAACTTTTGCTGAATACCTATTGTCCTCTAAGTGGTACCAGACCTAGATTACAAGAATGAGCAACACAGACATTTTTCCTAATCTCAAATACCTTATATTTTAAACAGGATGGAATACAGTATATAATAGGAACAAATTTATGGACATATTGGATATTTCAAGTTATGAGTCAGGTTCAAAATTATTGCAACCTGCTCTTTGGTGGACAGTAGCGAATGAAATTAGTTTCATTTGAAGTATTTTTGGAGAATATGTTGCTATCATTTCTTTTGTTAAATATATCTGAAACTTTCAATTTTAGTTCATCTGATTTGACTCTCATTACATTGAAAAGGTCACAAAGTAGGGAGGGAATATCTTTACAGTCTGTAACCTGGGTCTTGTTGGTTAGCTGGAGATTTTGACCCACTCTTAAAAGGGTCATGGTCAGAGTTACAGAGATAGTAGACCAGAGTCACCTTTGCTGTACTGTAATGGGAGACTATTGTGTGGGTGACAGAACAGGTCTTTGGCACATCTAAATATTCTTATTCAACAGACACATGCACTCGCTCACACACACACACACACACACACACACACACACACACACACTGATGCCTGGGGGAAAATAGCTAACAAAATAAGGAGGAGAGAGTCAGACAGGTGATAAAACTAAGATTTTGTTCCTCAGATTACACTGTTGAAGCTACGTGCTTAAAATCACCCTGGGTAACTCAAGAAATGGGCCAGAGAAATGAACAGATACTTCACAGTGGAAGAAATATAAATGGCCAGCAAATACATGAAAAAATGTTCAACATCTATGGCTATTAGAGAAATGCAAATTAAAACAACTCTAAGATTCCACCTTACCCCAGAAATCATGGCAATCATTAGGAAGTCAAAAAATAACAAATGCTGATGCAGCTGTGATGAAAAGGGAACCCTCCTACACTGTTGGTAGGAATGCAAGCTAGTACAACCATTATGGAAATCAGTATGGAGATTTCTTAAAAGTCTGAAAGTAGAAATCCCCTATGACCCAGCCATTCCCCTACTGGGTATTTTCCTGGAAGATCCAAAGATACCATACTACAGAGATACTTACACGACAATATTTACAGCAGCACAATTTGTAATAGTTAAATTCTGGAAGCAACCTGTATACCCATCAATGGATAGCTGGATAAACAAAATGTGGTATCTATACACAATGGAATACTATTCAGCTATAAAGAATGATAAAGTAGAGTCATTTATAGGAAAACAGATGGACCTGGAAAATATAATGTTGAGTGCAATAAAACAGACTTGCAAGCTGGAATACTGTTTGGTATCCCTCATTTGAGTGAGGCAAAATACAAACCAAAGAAAAGTGTAAATAACAGATACAAAAAGGCAAAATGTTAGATATAAGCTAATAGACAAAGGGTTCAAGGGAACAAGAAGAGGGTAAGGGGGAGAGGAATGGGAATCCAGAAGAATAATGATATCTTAAAAACAAGAACCTAATAACCCAAACTTAAAACAGTGACATGTACACTAGGTACTACAGTAACTTTATGTAGTTGTGACTTAATGCTGCATCTATGTGGTTATTTACATTGCTCACTGTCATAAGCAAAAGGCACAATGTATTATGGTCTGTAAGCTTGTGTAATAGCCTATAAGTCTGTGTAATTTTGGATAAACTTTAATAAAAATCTATAAAAAAATCACCCTGGGAAATTCTAAAAACACAGCACAACTCAATCTCAATCCCTGGGCCTTAGGTCTCAAAATACACATTCTGATTTTGAAGCTGGTTTCCCTGACTAGGAAAACTGCCAAAGTAGCCCAGAAAGATGTAGCATGATGACATGGAAACTTCATCACACTAAGTATCAAGAGAATGAAATGTTTAGTCCCACATCTGAGTTAACTAGCAGGATATCTTTGGGCTAAATCATTTTAATTATCTGGCTTCGACTTCTTAGTCCTCTCGCTTCACCTCCCCCTCCTACTATCCCCATTAAGTTGTATCAAAACACGACACTCTTGATAAAGAAGTGTGAGTAATTAGGCAGTATTATTCACAAATACAGTGTCAGACGGGGACAATTTCTTCAGCCAATCAATTAGCATTCAGTGTGGGAGATCTGAGAGACATATAAGATGAGGTCAGCGTTTGCAAGAGCTCACCATCTGCTTTTTGAAAACAAATTTCCTTTATGCTAGGACAAATAATATAATGCCGAAACAGTTAAAGCAGATGATTACTGTATGAGCTCGGAGCCAGTCCTCAGCTAGATTGTCTGATAAGATGTTACCAAATCAGACCTCAAATGGTATTGATAGAGCAACTAGGTTTAGGTTGCTTAAATGTATTGATTAGATATTTTATATAAATTTCCAGAAAGTCGTGATTTGGTTTTGAATTAGAGAAAAAGCACTCTCAAGTGAGCAGAACAGTGTTGATTCAATGCCAGTTGCAGGAGCTTTGAAAGATTATTACTCTACAGTCTCTGGTCATTATGTCTGTTAATGGTAAACTACACTATGACATTTTAACAGAAAGAGTCTGTCCTTGGATGCTGGCTGTCAGAGAGTCAATATTTACTCCTTGCCGCTAAATGATACAAGACAATGCAGAGGTATATCTATGAACCTCGAAGGACACAGACGGTGGAGGGAAAAGGGCAGAATACTCATACTGGCCCATTGTGCAGGATTAGGACAGCCATTTCATCCTAAAGCACTTACTGCTCGTCCGGATGATGTCTTGGAATGGAGATGCTGAATGCCACCCCTTACTATGCTGAATGAGTCCCCTGAAAGTTTTTGTTAAAGTCTGAGAAACTCATAAGGAAAAATATCTTGATGCAGAGATAGATCAAATTATGGTGTATGTCATCCATTGTCCAGTGGACTGTGGCTTTTCCAATAGCGGGTGACTGATTTTATAGTAGGGACTAGAGAAAGGATAGAAGAAATCGTCATTTTCATGGATTCATATGAGAGCTACGAACACCTAAGCAAATTTAGAAACCAACGACATTTATGTGAGGGGAACTTCTTGTGAGCCGCTTGATTCCTAGCATGCCTGTCTTATGTACGTGGGTGTTCAGTCATTCTCCATTTTCTAGTTTCTACTCAGGGAAGCTTTCCCCTAAGTATTCTTTGGCTTTTGCCCTACTCTCTCATGTGTTCTTTTCCCAGGGCAGAACTGTCAGAATGTCATGTTTGGGTAAAGAACTTGGTAATCACAGAGTAGCCCTACTCTCAGTCCCCAGGAGATGCAGCCTGCTCACAGGGACACTATGTTCTGCCTGGCCCTCATACTCTGGTGTTACAGGGATGATTCAGTGTGGGGGAGACGGCAGTGACTGGTCAGTGTTCCTGAGTTTCGAGGTATAAGGCTAATTCTGGGGACTAATAGGAAGTTCATGGTGGTTATAGATCTATGCCATTGCCTTCAATTTTTATCATATAAAGCAGCTATTTTTATTTCCACACGCCTGATTTTCCTGTTTATCTCTAAATTGTTTCAAAATTTGATGAGGAGGACATTACTTATTGGGCTGCAGCTAACTTGAACGATAGGAAAAGTTATATTTTACTTACAGTTTTATTTATTTTACACATTTTTAGTGTAATTCACTGCAATTGAATGCATCAGTAACAAATCATGCCAAGGAAGTGTGGTTTAACCTTGTATTGACCTGTGTGTTTGCTCCGCAAAGAAAGCAGCTTTCTCCTTGGAGTTATGGGTGCTACTTGAACAAACTAAGTCAGGAGAGTTAAGAGAAGTGATAATTCATCGTCAGTAGTTTATGAAGTTTGTAAAATAAAATTTCTCATTCCCTAGAATACCAGGGAAAGGATCTCTGAAGGAGAGAGGGAGTAGGCACTTATGTTTTAGCAATGACTGCTCCTCAGAAGGTTTTGAGTAAGTTTTGAGAAAAAAGCAACAGTGCATATTTATATTAATATCTCCAGAAACTGAAGAATAAACTTTACTGTGAGTTTTCAGGAATTCCAAGCATCTTTGCTTGCTTTGTTTCTCAGCTTCCAAGACAATTTAGACTCGTTTTTTAGACTCATTTTATTATCACTTGAGAGGGTCTGCATAAGAGAGATTGAGAATAGAATCAAAGAATCTGAGAATGGTAGTTATATTATCTTCTGAGGGCGCAGGCTGCACGTACTCCCAGGTTAAAAGTCTAATTAGGCCTAAAGAGCAAAGCTTCGTAACATTGGTGAAAGTTGAGGTAAATACACTACGGTTGACTGAATTTAGATTCTTGGATTTAGAAGTAAGTCTCAGAAAGTATATAATCTTAAACAACTTGTTTAAACTCCCTTAGCTTCAGAATTTAAAAAAAATCTGTAGTATGTGACTAATTATAACTCATAAAGAAATAATTCATGTGAAAATCAATTGAATATCATAAATGCTCAATATATTTAGTTGGCTTAGATGGCAGAAAGGATGAAATCTAAGACATAAAAAACCTTTAGTGATCATCTTGGTCTCTCTACTTTCAAGGAAAAAACGATTTACAGTGAAGGGTCTGAGGCTATGAAGCAGTAAAGAGGTAAGGTGTTGGGAGTACCTACTGCAATGTCCTTTCTTGAGAAAACATAGATATTAAACAACTTCGGGTAGTCACTCAATTCAAAAAGTTGGGATCTGGGTTGAGAAGGCAGATTGCTCAGTTCTAATCTAACAACTTCCCGTGAATGTGGGCCTAAGTCTTTATCCCATGGTTAAAATAGCAACAGAGAGACATTCTGGAAGAGTGTGGAAGAGTCCCAGAATTCTCTGTCCATATTTCACTTCTGCCAAAGCCAACATGAACACATTGTAGATGTTCCTGTTGTTGGCTGTATGAGAAATCTGCCTTTAGGCACACTGTTATATTTGGGTCATATATTTGAATGCAAAGCATCAGAAATGATAAACTATTAAATTTGCAACCGGGTTCGTCCTTAGAATGTATTTTCCTTTATAGGCTTATACTAGGAACAAGTATATGACAACACAAAACCACTGCCCCCTGCTTCATTAATAGGGAAATTAAAACATAATGCAAATAATATAAATTGAAAAGGATCTTGCCATTTCTCAGACAACAGGAGTTGATACGTCTTCAATATTGTGTTTTAGATGAGTAACAGAGACTAGTATATGATTTTTAATGGAAAATTCTGACTATGGTGACCATTGGACACATTTTTCACATTATCTCACATTTTCTGGCAACTGGCAATAATTGCCCATAACTTGCTAGAAGCAGCCTCGCTTATCTATGAGCAGCGAAAGATTAATGTCATTCCAGGGTCTCTGACACACTCACCCTAGATAATCTTCTGCCACTGCAGATTGAAGTATAATAAATTGCTACAGTACTCTAACTGCACGGTGCTAACCCAGTTCTCAGCAGTCCTCCCGGAATCTCTTGGAACTTTAAACCATTAAATTCTAAATTACATCATTTCAGTCTGTGTAGTCTTATCCAGAGTTCTTTCAGAAAATCCACAATCTATCAGGAAAGATCCAGAAGCCCCAAATCTTGACTATGTGCTGCTAACATTTTGTCATTCTATTATTTGTCCAACTGCATAGGAATATGATGCTTTGACTCTCACAGTTTCTGCCATTCAGTCCCTTATGTGGATTTGCTTACACACATAATGGCCAGATATATTTTCTTTTTCCACCCTTTGGTCATGTTCACCTTATTATTGATTGTGACAGAAGAATCATTCAATCAGGTTTTAAACTTGTCTGCCCAAGATTCGTTCTTTCCAATCTACACTTTCACCAGCTTCTCCCCACTCTGGGTGTCAGGCTGATGTTGCATCTGATTGAGCACGAGTTGCCTCGAGGCCCTTTGGAGACTTTGTGAAAGCAGGTCACTCAGCTCTTTTGAGTTCCTGGGCAGTATACTGCTCGTCAGTGTTCAGTGTGTGTGTGTACGTGTGTGTGTGTGTACGTGTGTGTGTGTGTGTGTGTGTGTGTGTGTGTGTATTGTAGCTGGAAGTTCTCAGAAAGTGTCTTCAGGGATGAACATCTACTGAATTATGCTTTGAGACTAGGAACAACCAAGGAGAAAAGTCATTCTTGGATTCAGGGGTTATTGGAAATACGTAAAAATTTTAACCCATCATAGGTCAGAATGTCAAATTATGATTTCATGCTTACCTGCAAAGAGGTAGTAATTCCTGCCTCTCGAAACATGCAGTGGACATAATAGCCAAATATATTCACTACATTTTTACCCCAAATGCAGGTAAAATAAGGCATCACTTTTGGTGAATTGACTTTCTAAATGTCTTACATGCTGGAATATTTCTGACTTTCGCGTGTATAAATAAGGAGAAAATAATTTAGAAATTAAGATATAATGGCCGACTTCGAAAGTACACATTAAAGATATTAGGAAAGAATATATTTCTAACTATGCTTAGGAAATGCTAGTATATATTGTCTCCAATCACAATAGAATGAAATTCCTGCCCTCTAAATTATAACAGTGACCAGTATTTAGAGAATGGCTAATTCTTTCTTTGCTAATTCAAATGAATATATGCAATAGCATTTGTAATTACTTTAATTAGCTAGTATAAAACCAAGTTTGATCCTTAGGTGTCATTTAAAAAAAATTCTTTTGTAAGTCTAATTTTTTTTCTGAGCCTATATTTGATTTTCTCACTTCCTTTTTCGTATCTATCCATATATATAGATATAGATATAGATATAGATTTTTTTTTAATACAGTTGCTTGGCATAGAAAATAAAGGAACTACCCTATCAGTTCTTACTCTTCCTAGGTAAAAGCAGGTTTGGTTTCTGGGGAACAGAGACTCTGAATTCCAAATTTGTTTTCCTTTCTTCAAAGGGAAACTACATTTGGGGTCTAAACTACCTGCTTTTGTTAATGGGAAACCTTGCAATAGAATTTAGCTGAGTGCTTTGAAAACTTCCCTCTCCTTGGTGTCCCCATGGGCTGCTTTCTCCTGCACCAGATGGCTTTCTAAGGGACAGAGGGCACGACCTTTTTGAAATTATGGGTCTCCCAGGACTGCAGCTAATTTCTTTTGACTGGTAGAACTACTTTTACAGTTTCTTGACTAGGATTGTAGGTAAATTTTTAAACAGTCAAATTGTGCAGTGTTTCATTTGGCAGAAAATATCTACTCCAGTTTTATTATAAATTAACTATGGAGATAAAAATATTGAGGACATTTTATTTTATTTGACATACTACCTTTCAAGTTTCTCAACTTGAGCTGGACCTCATAAAAGACTTGGTGGCTGGGGAAGGGTTGTGGAAATAGATATTGCAGGCCAACACCTTAAGAGGTTGAAACATTTTTTGAAAAATGTTTTAATTACTCCCATATTCCATGCATTTAAAACACTACCATTGGGATCTCAAAGTTTGAGGTGAATGCTCTTAAAATTGCTTTAGCCAATATTAAATGCCACGCTTTTCATTCACACTGGAACGAAGGAAATTGGGGTTCCCTTTTAATCACCAAGATCACCACTATCACCTTTGCTCTTTTTTTAACTGCCTCAGACGATAAAATATTTCATGGTTATCTTTGGCTCAGCCTGTTCTTTCAGGGCTTTTTGAGCCATCTTTGATGATTATCTTGAGTGGCATCAGCTCTCAAACTGTCTTGTGGGGAATTTTAAAAATCTATCTATCTGTCTATCTATCTATCTATCTATCTATCTATCTATCTATCTATCTATCTATCTATTCATGTGGTACTGAGGATTGATCCCAGGGCCTTTCTGCTGAGCTACTTTACTAGCCCATTTTATTTTATTTTATTTACCAAGAATATGTATTGGTACATTGTAGATATACATAATGATCACATTCATCGTAGTTAATTTGTACCTGTACATATCTTGGTTGCCCCTTTCCACACCCCTCCCTTTCACTCTCCTTCCCCTCCTATTTACAGTAGCTTTATTTACATTTTTCCATTTTTTCCTTTTTCTTCCCCTTCCTTCCTTTCCCCTTCCTCCCTCTCTAGTTCTCTGCCCTTTTGAATATTATCTATCTTTTTCACAGTATCTATTATACCTCTTTGTCCTTATTTACACATATGTTTTCTCATATCAGAGAAACAATTCAATATGTACTCATGAGTGTCTGATTTATTTCACTTACGAGTATGTTCTCAAGGTACATCCATTTACCTACAAATGTCTCTAGTTTGTCTTTTTTATGGAGAGTAGTACTCCACTGTGTAGAAAAAGCAAATCTTTAGCCATTCATTAGTTGTTGGGCATTTGAGTTGTTTCCAAGACTTAGCTATTACAAATTGTGCTGCTATAAACATGGTTGTGCATATATCACTGTGGTGCGATGTTTTTAATTCTTCTGGGATGATACCAAGCAGAGGAATAGCTGGGTCGAATGGAAGCTCTAGCTGTAGTTTTTTGAGCCATGGGGCATTTTGGTCACATAGTTCTATTTTATCCTTAAGCTTTCTTACCCTGACAGCATTTGTTATTGGTTAATTTCTTGATAATAGTTGTTATTTCTGGCGTGAGATGGAATCTTAGAATTGTCTTAATTTGCATTTATTGGATGACCAATGATGTTGAACACTTTTTCCTATACTTATTTGCCATTTGTACTTCTTCATCTGAGAAGTGTCTATTCATTTCTGCTGTCCATTTTTGGATAGGGTTTTTAAATTTGAGGAGTCTGATTTTTTTAGTTCTTTATATATTCTAGATGTTTGACCTTTGTCTGAGAAACAGCTGGAAAAAAATTTTTCCCACTCTGTGGGTTGCCACCCCATTCTGTTGGTGACTTCTTTCACTGCACAAAAGCTTTTTAATAGGATGTGATCCCAACCACTGATTCTTTGTATTATTTCCCAGTCTTAGCTTTTTTCATTAAGTTTTTGCCTGCACCTATGTCTTCAAGAATCCTTCCTGTTCTATATTCTAGCAGATTTAGTGTTTCTGCTTTAATGTTTAGATCTCTGATCCACTTTAATTTTAGTTTAGTACATGATGAGATACATGTATCTAATTTTAGTTTTGGCGTGTGGCAAGCCAATTTTTCCAGCACCATTTATTAAAGAGGCTATCTTTCTTTCAGTGAGGGTGTTTGGCTCCTTTGTTGAAGATGAGGTATTTGAGTGTGTTTGGAGTCAGTTCTGCATCTTCTAACCTCTTCCATTGGTCCTTGGGTCTGTCTTTTTGTCAGTACCATGCTGTTTTTATCACAGTAGCTTTATAGTATAATTTCCAGTGAGGGATTATGATTCCCCTTGCCTTGTCCTTGTTACCCAGAATTGTTTTTGCTATCCTTGGTCTCTTCTGGTTCCAGATGAATTTTTTAATTTTATTTTTTAGGCAAGGCCTTTCTAAGTTGATAAGTTATAGAAGCTGGTTTTGAACATGTGATCCTCTTGCTTCAGCCTCCCAGACTGCTGGCTACAGCACGGACTGTAGGCATGTGCCACCACGTTCAGCTTTATAGGTGCTTAAGTGCTTAGGAACAGAGTCATCCTCCAAGGGTCTAAATATGGCCTGTGTTCTTGTGTTATCATATACCATCATCGTAATTATAATCTGGGAAGAAAGTGGATGGGGAGTATACATAAGCTAATACATCTTTTTTTTTTTTAATTTACTAATTTAAAAAATCAATGCTTCATTCTTGCTCTGCATTCACTCTGTTTATGATGCAGAAAGTTGACGGCAAAATATTGCAAATGATGATATAGGATGCCTAAGGTGTATCTATTGTTATGAATAAGCTCCATAATTAAAATATTGACTCTAGGTATGTATTGTTTTTTTGGTGCCAGACATTTGACTAAATAGTTTGAATGCATTAAATGAACCCCAGTATCAATATCCTCTTTGCACAGATAAGAAAACCATGGTTCAGAGAGGTTGATATCATGGAGTTATTCTTCATTTATGAGGTAGGCCAGAATCAAAGTTATATGTCAACAATTGTTTTAAATATATGGAGAGATAAAGATCTTTTACAAAAGGGAAGGTGACCAAGAGATAGAGGAGTGGGAGAGAAGAAAGGGGAAGAATATAAAGAAAGAATTAAGATGTTGTATGGTTGGAGATTTAGCTCAAGTGGTAGAGCACTTGCCTAGCAAGCACAAGGCCCTGAGTTCCATCCCCAGCACCCCTAAAAAGATGTGTTATGTACATGTACCAATTCTCCATGAGGAATGTAATTATTATGAACTGCAAACATGAACAGTAAAAAGTGAAAATTAAGAAAAATTAAATGTATGTTCTCATACATATTGAGTTATCATACTCAAGTTGAGGACCTGATGCAGTTGCACAGATGAACATAAATGTACACTTATAGCACGATTTCCATGTACTTTCCTGAATGCTACTGAGTGTATCGGCAATGGCTGGAATAACTCAGAGTTGGGATAGTCAGGGAGAGTCCTGGCTCAGTGTGCTCAGGGCCCACATCCACTGTCAGGAGCCTGGGCCTCCACTCTGGCTCCTCCAAGAGTGTGCAGCTCTTGGGTGAGTGTTCAAACTTCTTTTACACCCATCTCAGCTGCCATCTTCCAAGAGGCTGCCCTGTGTCCTAAATACAGCGCTCTCTCTCTCTCAAACCTCCACCCTCCATGTTGGGTCAGAATTGCAATCTTTACATATAGCTTTAAAAATAGGTTCTTCATTAATTTAGGCCCCTTCTAGTTCCCTGAATATGTTCTATAAAATCAGAGTTGAGATCTGCTACCAAGGCCTTCCCCTCAACCCTGGCTACTCTCCCCACAGTGCATAGCCATGGCCATCATGCAGTACTTGTACCACATATATGTTTCTCTGTGTGGTTATTTCAAATCCCAGCCAAGGGGAATGACTCTGAGTTTTGGCACAATGGACCTAAGTTATGTAACTTCTCTATCAGAAGTGTAAGGAAACATGTCTTAGAAGAATTTTAGAACAGGGAGACAAAATTCTGGGCTTTCATGGAAATCCTATGAAAGGCAAAGCACTCCCCATTGCAACAAAGAAAACCCAATTAGAGATGAGTTTCTCTGAAGTGGGTTTTCTGATTCAGCAACTTATTGGAATACGACCTGTTCGAAGTCATCAAATCAATTCAAATTTAAGATTTTAGAAACTTCTGTTCTTAGGCCCATGAACTGGTTTATGAATTTAGAAAATACATGACATTTTAAAATATTGCTGTTTCATATTAAAAACCCAGGCAAATTTTCCCAGCATTCTCAAACTCTTACTCTCTCCTACCCTACTACTAAAAGCAATAACAAAACATGAAAAGGAAAATCTCTAGTTATCAGTTTCAGAGCCAACAGAAAAACATTCAGACAAAAAATTTCAGCATCATGAAATGCTGAAAGAGCAATTTTATATTTTTGGATGAACGTTAAAAGCTTGTGTTTTACTTTTAAATAAAGTTGAGCCAGGGCTCATGCAATTAATCTACTGAGTTTCCTGGAGATATCCCCTAATTCCTGGAGAGAAAAAAGTATTTCCTGTACCAAAAGCATTTTTAATAGATCTTCAAATGAACGAAGAATAGTTACCCTTATTCCCCTGTTCAATCTGCCAAAGTTGCTGGGAAAGTTGTTTCTCATTGTTTCAGCATTAAGTCAACATTTGAAACATGGGGACTTAAAAAAAATTAAATCAAAGGATTAATATCCAGGTCATGGGTAATAGAAATTTCACCAGCTTTGGTGCACTGGGCTTATGAAATTGAAACAAGTGACTCTATTCATTATTAATAAGAATATATGGTTTGTGTTTAAAATAAATATCAAAGTCATAGTTGAATCTTAGGGACCAAGTGACTCCATGATATAAGACCCCCTTTGCGGCCCTTTTATGATTTTTTTTTTTGGCAGAACTCTTCACACAATTTACAGCCTTATAATCAGTGGGGTCCTATAGATCAAGGTGTGAGCAGGGTAAAATATGTTTCCTTAAACAAAAATTGTGAAACACTCCATTGTGGCATATAAATTACTATTTCTTCCCTCCTTTTCTGCTTTCAGATTTACAACATTTATCT
Organism: Hystrix cristata; assembly: GCA_004026905.1. Classification (NCBI taxonomy): domain Eukaryota; kingdom Metazoa; phylum Chordata; class Mammalia; order Rodentia; family Hystricidae; genus Hystrix; species Hystrix cristata. The sequence continues at coordinate 77,151 of PVJO010002646.1, forward strand.
GACACTTTTTTTTCCATACAGAAGAAAATTCAATTACTTACATACAATTATATGAGACCTATGGTTTAAAAACATCATTACTGGGACGTTAAGCCCCTTGAGTCCACTGTTGCAGTTGTCTGTGAGCAAAGTGTGACTATTGATTTTAGTACAGTACATTAAAAAGTAGTTTTCCCATAGTGTATTTGTATCTAAATTGGCAGAGTAATAAGTATCATTTTGTTAAGTACATCATGTACCTAAATAGTTAACTTCCTTTTATTGCAAAGAAAAACGGACACCAAACACAACATTTTCACTGTGAATTTAAAAATACTACACCAAATAGGTGGTAGAGAGACAATATAAAGTGTAGAAAATTTGGGAGTCCAGTTTTTCTATTTGTCAAACTTTACTGGAATTCACTGAAAATCTGGCACATTGTTTACCCTATGCTCTGCATTATCAGATCCAAGTGATTGTAGATGTCATTAATTTTAGGCTTAGAGTATATAAATCATAAAAAAAGGAAAGAGAATGTTCTTGTTAACCTAACATTCTGGAGCTTGTCCCGTCGTTATATTGATATTAACTTGAACAGATGCCACTGGCTGGAGAGTTAGGTAAGAAATTGAGAATGAGGAATTTGGCAAAAATAGTTTCATCATTATGAATCAATATTTAAGAGATGATTACTACAGAATTTAAGTCTGTGGGAATGTGAGAACTCTACCAGTCTAAAAAGAACTAAAGCATTCTCAATTGCGTCAGAATCATCTCACATTCATCGTTAATTATCATTAATGCTGCTTATATTAAAATAGCGTTTACTAAGCCTGTCAATTCTGCTATCCTAAGTGTTTCTCTTGCATCATATTATTTAATTTTGGTAAATAATTCTATAAGAAAAGTATTAGTATCCCATTTTACATATGGGAGAAATAAGACTTAAATTTGGATTTTTTTTTTAGCATTTTCCCCAAAACTTTCTAGTTAACACATGTTATTATTTCTAGAAATTCACCTAATTTTTTATCTTTTAGTGAAACAATGTTCATTAATTCTTGATCTCAGTTTTCCCTCTTTTTAGACAATAAATTATCTCTCCATAGATTAGGCATTCTAAAATGTGTATGAGTTCAATTAGATTATTCCCAAGGTAGCTTGAAGACACGTTGAACTAGGAATCTGGATATTTTTAGACAAAGCTGTAGGAGCTGGAGGAAGGGACTTTGAATGGATTGAGCGTTAGCTCTTTAATTCAAGTCACCTCACTGGGCCTTTTTCATCATTTAAATTTCAGAATCTGGTTAGAAAGACTTCATTAGCCTCATTTAGGAGAAAACAGAGTTAGAAAATTAGTCTTGAAGCTGCCTTGATAAAATTAAACCTGCACCTCGTGCTGATGCCGAGCCTCTTCTCCATCGAGTTCTTCAAAGCATGGGCAGACACACACATGACTTTGATCATTTATCTTTTTGTCTTACTTTGTGCTCAATAATCTACAATCTCTTGTTGATACACGCAGCATTTCAAGCACTGCAATTCTGCTTCTCAATGGGGAGGAGCCTATTATACAGGAAGGATAATAATGATAGATAACAACATTAGCACTACAGAATTAATTCCACAACTCAAATATGCTTTATTTTTTATTTCTTGGTTGAAAAATTATTAATGGTCTAAATACCGGGTTAAACATAGTGTTGGAAAGATAGAAGCATTTTATAATTAAGGCATAGTGCTTTGATTGTCTGTTAAATGGTTTAGTGAAAACTGACATACAATATGTACCTAAATGAATCTTTTCTCCCAATGCAGTAGCCTGCGGTAGTTCATGTCTACTTAATTTTGAGATATTGAAACAAAATGAACAGAAATTCAAATGGACTCCATAATGATTATGCTTTTCCCTTTCCTATTTATATTCTGCCTCTCCCTGAAGATAATGTAATTTCATTTATTAGCACAAGTGGTTGTAAGCACCATCACTTACTGTTGCATTATTCCTGTTTAATGGTTCTATGATGTTGCATAACGTGAAGTTTTTGCATAGCAATACTCAACCAGGACCATCAGCATTTGAATTACCATGTGTGGGCAGTATCTGTTAAAGCTGGATCAGTGTGAATCCTTCAAGTAAGACACGTGAAACACTCAATAGAGGAAAGATGACTTATCTTAGGTAAAATATATTTTCTTCTCACTTCTGCTATTAGGAATAGTATTAACTTGTCTTATAGTAATTATAAATCAGCACCCCTACGGCACAGAATAATTAGGTACCTCCCTGCACTATAATAAATGGCCCTGGAATATTTCTCTTTTGCTGTTTCTTTGGCATTCGCTACTTTTAAAATTTTTCTTGAGAAAAAAGTTACCTCAAATGAAAGATGGAATAGGAAGGATTGGTTCATATGAAGCCTACTGAAGCCATTTAAGATGTTTCAGGTGTATGAAATTACTATTTTTGAGAGCATGAGTCTGACTTAACACGAAAATCACTATCTTCTTTGTCAGGAACTCTGACAAGCTGAATAAATACATAAAGGGGGAATCTTGGATGTGGGCAGACAGACTGGTGACTCATGACGGGGTCAGCGCCTTTGCTGTTTGCTTAGAAACAGATCTCTTTCTGGCTGCCATGGGGAGGAAGTGATGATGGAGAACAGTGAGTTCCCAAACAGCATGGTCCAGGCAGCTGGAGGGTCAGGGGTTAAACATGTGCTATCTCAGCTATGCTGGGTGCAGTAACAACATTCGGGCATCAGGAGAGTAATCTATCAGGGCAATTAGTCAGACGGGTCAGGGGTAGCCCAGATAGGCCTGGCTCTGTGTGCATCTGTTTATCAGTTTTAGATAAGGATCCTTGTGAACCTTTTTGTTACCTTGAGAAAGCAGACACCTGGATGGTAAACATAAAACAACAATGTCTATAAAAACTGATTTTGAAAAATGACTATAGCTCTCAGATGAGATTAAATAATATTTATTTCTGGCTGTTAAAAAGTTAAAAGAAAAAGGATGAAGAAACAGGGATAGTAGGAAGAAGAAGAATTTCCCTTCTGTTGTTATTTTTTAAAATCCTACTTCTAAGTCTGTTTTTCCAAAAGCAGAAATTGCAGAATTGGACTTCTTTTGATCAAATACGGAACTGGGTCCAGCAGCCTTAGGAAGTGGAGAAGATAATTTACATCATTGTGGTTTTTCTTTTTTTTTTTCCTCAGATTTTCCCGTAAGTGCCACCCAGATATTCAAAACATTTGTCTTTCTTGGTTCAGGTTGACCTGATTTAATATTTCCTTCTTTTCTTTTGATTGCAGCTAGAAGATAAAAACAATAACCAAAAAAAACACCTTTCTTTGCCCATCCCCATATGATTATACCAACTCACACAAGAGACACTTATGAAGGGAATTTTCATAAGAACTATCTGTGATTAATTTTAATCCAATTAAAAACCTGGAATCAGATGCTCCTGAGAGGCTAGGAGATTAATCTTCAGCAGCCCTCTGCAGTGCCCTGAGTGTGCGGGACACATCTCTCTACCTTTGTTCATAGGCTTCTCTTTGCCTGGAAGGCTCTTCTTCTTCCCACTTTGGCTTGAAACTGGATAAACCTTAATATCTACTCAGAAGAGGGGTGTGCTTGGGTCTTTGGGAGTAGCAGGAGACTTATGGGTACATTCCTGTACTCTGAATTTATGTTATTATCTAATTTTTCCATCAGGTGCTAAAAGTTTATCTTCAAATCTAACTTCATCAACTGTACTCGCATTCTGCTTTTTTTCTTTTTTCTCCAGGAGATCTACGCATATTTTAGGCATGAAAGTATTCTTTCTTCTATCCTTCTCATGTGTCTCCCTCAAGCCAAACTCACCAAGTAGATAGTCATATGTCTTCACAACCTATTTCTCGACCCTTTGACATCAATTATCTGTGTCATAGTAAGGTATTTAATTAACTTTCCTGGATGTGACATTTCCTGTCATCTATAAATTCGGAAGAAAAGTGGAATCTGTTTTCGTAATCTCCCAGAGGTGCCTTGTACAGCGTTTAGAATACAGGAGGTGCTGTAGAAATGGCCCTATAAAAGCATCCATCCCTGCATCTTAAGACCACACTCTTAAGTGAAATAAATTGGACACACATGTTTAAATACCACATTGTTTCTCTGGTGTGAGAAACTGAGAGTGCAAATAAAGACTAAAATGTATTATATTGGGAAAGGGAAGAAATTGTTCAAATGGGAAGGAGAACATGTGGGGGTGGAGGAAAGGAACAGAGGGATAAGGAAAAAAAAGAATAGAAGGAAAAATGGAAATAATGCTTTTGTAAATAAGGAGAAGAGGAGGGGTTGAAGGGAAGGGAGGGGAATGGGAAAAAAAGAAGCAGCAAGATATCTCATGTAGGGGTTGTGGATTTAGCTCAGTGATACAACGCTTGCCTAGCTAAGCACAAGGCTCTGAGTTCTATCCCCAGCACATCCTCTTCCCCACAAAAAGATATATTATGTACAGTTACAAATTCCGTATGATGAATGTTATCATTATGTATGTCTAAAATGCAACATTAAAATAAAATAAAATAAAAAAAGCACCCGTCCCTCAAAACCTACATATTGACCTGGAGGCGGATGAGGACTACTGGTTTTCTAATCTCAAACCCACACTATGATGAAAACATCATGGTTACTAGAGCAATTATGATCGTTTTCCTGGATTAATTCTTTTCATCTTTTTAAAAAGTTAATTTTTTTTAGTTTGACAATTTTAGATTCAAAGCAAAGTGCAGATTTTCTGTACTCCCTTTTCTTCCACCTCTACGTGTATATTGCCTTCCCTCACGCTCAACATCCCCTGCTGGAGTGGTATTATGACATTCAATGAACCTTCACCAACACATCATTATGACTCAAAATCTGTAGTTTATGTGAGGGTTCACTCCACATTAACTTCTTAGTCTGTTTAATACACTTTCAGTGTATCTAATCATTCATCCAATTGGTAATTCCTGCTTCTGTTTAGCATATTTTTCTAAACAGTTAACTTGTAAAATGTAATCTAGGTTTGTAATGGGATTATAATCTATTATCATGTTTTATCTGAAATCTATAATGTTAACTTATTTGGTAGAGGGTATATTATTCCACTACCCATGAGGAGCATACTTCTACCAGGCCCATGTCCTATAATTGTATATTTATAAAGATTATAACACTTAGGTTTCTGCCAAAATACAAAGGAATTTGTTTCCTGAACTTCACTATTCACTCCTAGGGTAAAAATGGAAAAAGACAATTTAAATCACAATTCTGGGAATTTGCTATTGCAAAGTATTTTAAATAAGACCCCAAAGTTTCTCTAGACAGATGCTTGTCTTCATTCTTAAGTTATTATTAGACTCCAAGAACACTTCAAAGGCCAACTACAATGCAATCTGCTTTAGCACAGAATTAGGAAAAACACAGATCTGCTTTGGACTTCAGATTTGAATTCAGAGTTATCTTTGCAGAACAGGTCCTTGATGAAACTCTGTGCTTTGATGAGGATCCCACAGACACCGAAGGAATGAGTCACGGTTAGGACAGTGCAGATGTGTGTAAAGACACTGGTCTTCATGTCTGGGTCCAAACTGGCCAGGCCAAACCACTACTTAGCAAGTAGCCTTACATCCAGGGGACCTCTAGTACCGGCCTTTTGTGGATTGAGCCGGTTTGGGGTGAAGAATAGGAGTGGGACAGAGGGGACAGAGGGTTGGGCAACACAGAATCTATGCCTTGAACACACAGATGTCCTTGCTGTCTTAGCTTCAGCCACTCTGGCTTCTGCAGCATTCCTCAAAATGACAATACGTTTCCTCCGACCACAGGACCTCGGACACATTCTTTTCTGTCTGCAGCGCAAGACTTCCTCTTAAATTATTCTTTCCAACTCTCACTCCAATACCAATTAGTTAAGGAATCCTGATCTCCAGACATCTGATATTCTTCTCTATTTCCATGATGTATGATTGTTAAATGAATTTTTGTTTCATGTAGTACAAGTTCTCAGGGCAGAGGTCTCGAATCTCCTTGTACTTATGTCATTAATGCCCGGCATATACAAGATACTCAATGTTTGTTGAATGAATTAAAGAATATATCCTCCTAGTAGCTTTCAAAGCAAAAAATATACATAAATCTTTAAATACTTATATTGACTCGTTAGGTCTACTAACTTTTATGTGATTTAGCCAGCTCTTAGAAATATCAAGAATTCTGATATGTTATAAAACAAAGAATGAATTTGCTTTTAATATAGAAAAGGGACTTTGTCACTACCAAATGTTTTCCTATTCTGGTAAATTAATAATGACACAATCATTCTAAGCAGTTGTATTTTTTCTTTTCATTGTAAAAGTGTAGTTAATTGGCTTTTAAGATGAATAACGTACTGTAGCAGCTTCCCGTTTTGCCCTCCACTGATCTTCTCAAGAAAGCAGACAAAAGTAAAAATGGGTAGTGAAAGCTGATGAGATTTACAAGAATAAGGGAAAAAAGCTAATAAAAATTCTAAATACAGGGCCCAGGGATCGAGCTCAGTGGTTTGAGTGCTTGCTCTATAAGCGCAAGGCCCTGAGTTTGCTCGCTGGCACCAAAAATAAATAAATAAATACAATTCTAAATACTTTGAATTTTACCCCCAAACTGGGCAAATGACAGGTGAATTGATTCTTGGCAGTGGTTCATGTGGTGTTAGTCCTGAGGCAAGAGGCACACTCTTGGAGAACTATACTCTGTTCCTGGTGTCACAGGGACGCAATAGAAAAGGAATTTTAAAAAACAACCATTGGTTACTTTCAGATATGTTTTGGCTCAGGTTAGTGAACTGTTTCATTGAAACAATGTGGAAAAAAGTTCTGAGAGTCAGATTCCAATGATGGTGGGGTAAAAAAAAAAAGTAACAAAGGTTTAGGAATAATGAAATCATCCTGGGGAGACTTGATAAAGTACCAATGTCCCTATCAAGAAATTCCAACCCTGAAATGATTTAGCAGGCAGAAACTCCTAAGTTGCACTGGGATCCTTATTTTACAGCAGCTGTGGACCATGCAATTTTGAAGATGGGTTAAGTGTTGCCAAGTGTTGCCATGCTTGGGAAAAGCAATAGCAGAAAGCATGGGCTCCAAGCAACATGAACTAAGGACCCAGGCCGCCTCGCACTACCATCCATAGGTACAGCCGGACAGGAGAGCAGCAAATGGTGGATGGAGTGAAGGGACCTAAAGTTAGTGGGAGAAACGAATAATATGGAAGAGTCGGCTAGCGACCAGAGAGCTACACTGGGAAAAAACTAGCACACTACGGGTCAGCCCAACAAGGCCAAGAGACAAAGCAACAAGACTAAAGTCAACACAGCCAAAAACTTCAGGACAATGGACCAAAAGCCCTTGGTAAGCAAGTAAGATCTTCCGGATTACTGATTCATGTTAACTACAAGTTTGCCAATTGTTGTATTTATAATGCTACAGTAATATATAAATGTATGTTTATATTTGAGGTTAATTCACCTGAATTTGGTAAACAGCCTATCTTTCTGGTTATTTATTCAGATATAAAAATTCATAATAGGTTTGATTGCTAAATCATAATAATGTATATTTATGGGGTACAATATGATGTTTTGATATAGGTGTACAATATGGAGTGATTAAATCAGTTCATTAACATCTGTCATCTCATTCATCATTTTTTGTGATGAGACATTTGATATTTAATTTTCTAGTTAGTTCGAATATATATTTTATTGACTATAATCCTATGGTATGTAGATTTCCAAATTTACTCTAGCAGGAACTTCATAGTCTTTGACCAGCAACTGACCATTCCCGCTCCTTCTCATTCTCTGGTAATTGTGACCTGTTGTCTACCTCTGTGAGTTCACATTTTCTTCTCTAGCCCACATGCATGTGAAATCAAGGAGCAAGTCTTTTGATTTTGCTTTACAGATTAGTTGCCTAGATCTCCTTTGCTGGATACATCCAGTTCTCATCTGTTTCCACCGTTTCTTTTTAGTTAAGTGTCATTTTAGTTTTGATCATCCGATTCTCTCAATACTGTTTATTCATTATATTGTCAATGTTGTGTAATGCATTTGGATATGATGATCCAATTCTGTCGGTAAGGTGAGCGCCCCCTAAAATACTTTTCAATGACTTGTACTTCTAAATAACTAATATAGTACAATTTAAAAAAGACTTTCCCGTAACATTTTGGTTTCTCAAGTTTCAAAGAGCATATGTTCCTCGTATAACACCGATAGCTAGACTTTTATAGATCAAAGTATCTAGGTTATGATAAAAGGTTTATAATCTCAATATGATTCTAGGGTTAGAAATTTATATAAATTCATATCTGGCTGATCTCATGAGTTTCAAAGAAATCTCTAAGGATCGAAACTTGAAATACATGTACTTTTTTTTTTCTGGGCCAGTTGAGAAAGGAAAACATTCTTAATTAGTTCATGCCCATATACTGGTGTACAGTATAATTAACTGTGATATGTGTTTCACACCCAATTAGAGGGTATTTTAGCACCAAGATAATTGGACCCAGCAGCACCTGCGAAGTGTAATCAAACAAATTTATCATCCTGTATTATTATCCTATGATCCTCTGCACATTTTTAATGCTGTAAATAAAAAATGGTCAAGACATCAGGGGAAATATTGCTCATTATTGAAACTTTACTGAGACCTAAATCTAGTTCAGGATACTCCCGTATATTTAAAAATCTATAACCTTCGCCATGGTTTCATGATTCTTTTGATACTTTTTTTTTTTTCTTTTCCTTTGATACTTTTATTAATGATGTTTTCACTGCTTCTAAGGGTGATGGTACCTATGCGCTTGCCTTGGTGGTTAGTATTTTCTTCATAATGGGAATTACCCATTAGCTTTTGCCTTTGTGTTACCGAGGGATCCGGTCCAAAGCTAGAGCTGGGCATATAATGCGTGTCCCAGAATTTGCAGGCACCATCAGCTGTAGGTTCGAGGAACTCAACTAGAGTTTTGAGTGCAGTCTGTGGATCAGCAGACTGGGAGCATGTTGCAAAGGTGGATTCTCAAACTTCAGCCATTGTCCCTTTTCTCTGCAATTTAATAGATACCTAAATGATGCCTATAAATATTAAAGTTTGAAAAACATGCACCTGATTAGAGTAAGAAATTTCTAGGACAATATCCATGGATTATTTATCTTCATAGTCTTATAACAGCAGAATGCATGACAATATGTATGAGAGGAAAGGAAAGAGGAACGAGGGAAGGAAAGCAGGCCATGCCACTGGTGGATATAGATCAAATGCTTTGGAAAGCACAGATCAGCCAGGAGCCTTCAGACACATTTGGACACAGTTGGTCTCCAATTCGCTCTTCTTACCCTGATCCTCGTGCCTTCTGGTCCTGGATTTTCAACTTGCTGATGACTCAAAACTGCCTTAGATCTTTAATACAGGCTTCAGACGTACCTTGTGAATCCCGCCCCTCCACTATTGGCTTTGCAGTAACATGGCTTTCTCACTTAATAAATCATACAAAGTCAGAGAAGCCATTTTTCCTTATAATTATTCCACGAAATGGCAACGACACTCTTGACTAATCTTGTTTAGACAAATACTTTTTCATCTGCTTTGGTCTTTTGTGCTCCTGATTTGAGTAACACGTCGGGAGAAAGTCCCAGCAACAAAGACACTCAGTGCAAAACTCTGAATTCCTTCTCGCCATGGTTTTTATATAAGGCAGACACAGCTCAGTCTTGAAAATGCTGGCTTTGCTCCTGTAGGCCAGTAAGACGTTTTCTTCTTCAACAATTTTGGCAGTTGTACCATCACTTATAATTACAATAGAATATTTGCGAGTTAGGCAACTTTTAATACTATATTGCGGCCCAATTTAGAAACAGTCACTAAGCCAACTAATTAAAAATATACTAAAGCTGAGATTTAAGTTTGTACAGATTAAGGAATTAATTGTTCAAAATTTAATGTCTTAGCTTATTTATTTGTATTTTTAAGTTTTTTTAAAATTAGGAATCTACTGAGTGCTAGAAATTTTACACAAACACATACACACAGGAGCAGGGAGAGACTATCACTGAGAAAATAACAGTGTATTTAAGGAAAAAGGAAGGATATAAATTGAAAACTGTGTCACGAGAGGCTTTTAAACATTAGCAGAAAAAAATCAGGGCCAGCAGCTGGATTGGTATGTGAAGGATTGACATGGAAGAAGACAGATCCCCAAGGTTCTTGGGGGAATTCTATCATCCTTTTTCTGGAAACAAGATGGAAGACTCATTGTAGCCACTTCACACTGAGAAAGTTACTAAGTACAGTGTGTAAGAGCAGCAATTTCTGAGAAGCTAAACCCAAGCTACCCTTTTAACCATATTCCATCCCTGGACACTGGAGATAAGCCTACTGCTAGAAGACAGGAAAAACAAAGCAAAATAAAACTTACAGTATAATTTAATAGATTCATCCAGCCTTATGGTCATGGTGACTGGAAAATGAAGCAGAAAAATTATGTTGAGAATTTTATTGATCTCAAAAAGTAGCAATATCTACTTTTAAAATGTTTTGTTCTCTATGACAATCAGGTATTGTGTGATTGTGTGTGTGTAGTGTGTACATGTGGATGCGTGCTTGTGTCTATATGTAATATAAAGTCCAAATATTCTTATTGGTGAATTTTTATTTGTCAGTGTTTTAGACTCATGTAGACACATTTTTTAGTACATTTATTATTCTCTCTTTAATAGCTAGAAGTAATATTTGGCGAATTCCCATAAATGTCGTCAGTGGAAAGAAAAGTCTTAAACAAATTCACCATTATTTGCCCAGTCTCTGACTTTACTGGAAGCCACAATGATAGTTTTCAAGCTTTAAAGTTTTACTTTCAGTAACATGTTCTATTTTTCAACAAAAGAAGAATAAGAAGGTTCAAAAGCAAGATAAAAGAGAAAAGATGGCTAAGGGTTTGGACTTTGGGCCTTCAAGACATTTCCACCAGGACAAATCAAAACTTTTAAATATTGATCTTCTGAATCAAACTTCTAACTATTGATCTCAGTTGCCCTGGGTGGGAGTTCGTAATTATGCTCTCTTGGCCATATCTTGGCCAGAATGATTTTATATTCAATGAGCTCTTTAATGTAGAAAAATGCTAAGTTTATTGAGCATCTCCACTTCCTAGAGGAAGCAGCAGAGTACCTGGGTAGGATTCTCCCTGCAAGGAAGGGAAATTTTGCACTTGAATCGCAAAGTCTTTGGAGGATTTCTGACCTCAACTCTGCCTTCTGTGCTCTATTTTTGATTTCCTAGTTTTGTAAACAGCCAGAGCTGATTTTAAACACAAAACACTTGGTGAACATAAACTTGTTTGTGTAGAATGCCAACACACTTGCTATGATCTACAACTGTCCAGGCTCTGATGGCTCCATGCCTGCTCTGGAGTGACTGAAGGGAAAGACTTCTTGCTTCCAGCCTTCCAAGATGCCACCCTCAGAAGCAGGTGGGCTGACCCACGTACATGGACAGAACCCACAGAAACAGGTTTAATCTTAGAACCCATTTCGGAACTCATGAAAATATAAAATTTTGAGCATGACTTTGTGAAGGAGCCTGAAGACCCTTAATTCTTGAAATATTCTGCTCTGTATGTGCATGTATGCTGAGGAAGCTTTTATCAGTAATATTATGTTCCAGAATAAAATGTAGTCCAAAGTGTCCTGGTAGCACAGGTGCTTGTCTGAGTGATTATGGTTAAACACAAATAGGGAAACACTTAAACATATTACATGGCAAATAGATTCCCAGGGTATTTTTCACTTGTGCGTAGACTAAATATGAAATGTTTTGACATTTGCAGACTTGCTTTTCAAGTCTCACTGTTGACAAAGCAAGGATCTTGGTGCTGCTGGCGTTTGATTTACAGCTGTTTAAATACAGTAGACTCAGACAAGTGACCTGAGGAGCATGGGCACTTGATGCTTCCTCAGAGATAAAAGTTTTATTTTTAAAATGGTAGAAAATGATATCAGGAGTATTTCTCAACAAAGGGAACTGAAGAGAAGAAATAATTACACTGAACAGATCAGACTAAGCACAGGCTTCTAAGTGAAATGCTTCTAACACAGTTCTTTTGTGGATTTATCCTCTAATATGGCCCCCTCATTCTAGCAGGTGCTCTGCTTGCAAATTTGGAAAATCATTCATTAATTTACTGTGAAAACAACCTGTTCCTCTCATGCAACCACTGACTCCCTTAGTTATCTACCAACAAAGAACATACTGACACTCTACTGCAGGTCTTTACAGTTTAAGCTGTGCTTTTGTACAGATGTGTTGCTTTAACTACACAATTTTAAATTTTTGTGTTAATACTTTCAGAATGAACAGCCCAACAAATGTACTTTTGAATATAAATGTACACATTTCTATTATTGCTTAAGTATAAACATAAAGGGAAAGAGGAATGTGCTCTGTAGCTTTCACGTTTGTGTTTATAATCACCTGTATGATTGATAGTGAGCTAGCCAACTATCTTCTGGGGTCTTGGGGCCACAGAGTACTAACATCCTGCATAGTTCGAAAAGTTTACTCTTTTCCAGTTCTAGGAAGGTATCCAAAGCAGGTAAATATACTGTTGGTCTTTACTATGTTTTAACTAAATATCAGAATCTAGATTGCCACAGCGGGGTGGCAGTGAGGAAGTATGGGGTTCTTGCTTGAAATCCCAAAGATGGTTTAGATACAGTGACCTCATTGTTGACAGAGATGTACATCAATATGGGTAGTCCCAAATGCAAACCAAGAGCGCTCAAATATTTCCTTAACTTTCATCTACTTATTCTGCTTCCAGAGGTCTATTTTCAGAAAATGTTGTAAGTTCAAAGAATTATTTGTTCGATTATAGGAAAAAAATGGTAATAAACTTGATAATAATAACTAATTTAATTAGGAATTTACTGTGAATTATGAAAAGCTTCTGACATGCCTCAATTTATTTAATCTTCCCAGAAAGCCTCTGAACTATGTATTCTTTCTACGCTAGCTTTAACATGGGGCGAAGGAGAATTATGAGAGTTAAAACATCAAGTTTAAATTAAGTAAGCTGGGGAGCTAAGGGGCTAGAGTGCCTCATACATGTCTAAGGCCCTGTGCAGTGGACAAACTATAGAATAGGACATGGAAGCCCTTGGCTAACTCTAGTGGTCACACCCTTAACTACCATCAAACTGACTTTTCAGGAACATTTATCACCACATTTATCTGGAGATCCTCTGCATTGCCCTGGTTAGAGACTACTCTAGACCTCTTAGAAATAATTGCATTCCATATGACAGGAGGTTCTGGGAAAAACAGAGGACAGGGAAATGGGACACCAGCATATAATTCTCTTGGGTACATTATAAGGTTATATTTCTTGGTCATCTCGTGGTTAGTAGCACTTTGTGACTAGTTTTAGCCAATCAGTTACAAGCGGATGTGATATATTCTCCTCTGGGGTAGAGTATTTAATTGACATATGAGATCCTTCAAAGCATTCTTTTTTGCAGCCACCAACTGCAATTTTCCGGACTGTAGCTGCTCTGTCAGTCTCAGCTCAGTGTGAAGATGACAATTGTGTTGAACTGAACTCCAGTCAATGCATATGCAGAAGAAATAAACCTTGTTCATTCAAGCTATTGAGATTTTGGATTGTTTATACCACAATATTACCTAGCCTATCCCATTGGAGCAAACCAACATTCTATCCCATTGTCTCCTGTTACCATTTTAATCACATATGTATGAGACTCTGATTTTTTGTATATAAAACGAGGCCATTAATATATTCTTATAAGATAGGTATGAAGATCAAATGAGGAAAAGTGCTGCACAGGTAGAAGATACTTCAGTAGGAAATCCTTTGTTTCTTTGGAGTTTTCTGGACTTGTACTCAACGATAATCCAGCTTATGGATGACTCAGGGTAGTTTTGCAGTTATTTAAGGATTACAGATGTATTAAACACCTGAAGATAGCTTTTGTATTTTCTGACATTGAACACAATGACATGGTACTTTCCTTTTATAAAATGACAGTCTCTTGAGTCACAATAACTAGCAAGGCAGGATCCAATGTCCAGATAAATATCTCAGAAAATAGACTATTGTAAACCACAGACAGTTTACTGAACATTTGCCACTTGTCTAATGGTAATAGCTTACTGCCAATCAAATCACAGTTACATTATCATACTCCAGAGAAAATACATTTTAAAGAGAAAAAATATTTTAAAATTCTATTCAGGAGATCAAACAATTATCTGTGGGTTCATTTTGCATCTGATCTATTATTGGTAGTCATATCAAGAATTTATCCTATTTAAAAATAGGAAAGAATTAAACTTTTCAGAAAACATTCTGCCTCGGATGTTTTTACATTCTACCATGTTGCAGATGATTAAATAAAGTAAAAGTTGTTTGTAAAAGAAAATTCAATTCAACAAATGTCTTTTAAATATCTAGCATGGGCCATATCCTTTACCAGTACTAAGAACTGTCTAATAGAAAAAAAAAAAATAAAGAACAGATAAGATCTCTCCTTTCAGGGCAACTGCCTGACATTTATGATAGTTCTTTAGTAGGAAATGAAATACATATTCTTGAATTGCATGTTCTAAAACACTTTGACAGTAGGCATTATACCTATTACTGATACTCATAGGATTGTTCTACTTACTTAGCCTTGCAAGTGTTATAATTACTGTATATCCTTGCATGCCATTTGACAAATAGAAAGTTATACACGTGGATGTCATTACTTTAACTCTTGTTCACTTATTTTTGTTTCAGTATAATAGCACTGGCTATTACCAGAAATTGAGCCCAGAAAAAAACAAATTAGATTCATTTTCATTTGTCCTATAAAATCAGTAGTAGTGGTAAATCTATTTTGTGAGTGATGTCTCCTGTTTATTATTTAATATGATGAAATCATTTTCAATGATTTTTTAAATCTAAGAATATATATTTCTGTCAATTTGAGGTCAGTAGTTTGTAGGATTTTAAAAAGCCCTACTTTTTAAATACGTTTTGAATATAAGTTGATTTGTATTCACATAGGGATTACATATCTTAGGTAGAGCTTCTGTTTTAGAATATGACAGTAGACAAAATTTATTTCAAATAAATAATGTATTGATTTCTATAGGAGAAAATTAAAATAATTCATTTTTACCTGAGTGACCAGGAAGCTCAAATTCAAAAATCAAGTATATGATAATATTACTTCTGTCATCCCTTGTGGTTGAACATGTACATCAGTCTTCAGTTTATTGCTGTAATTTCCTGTTCGTATTCTAATGAGAATTGTCTTGTTGAATACACTTTTTGGTGATACCATCTCTAAACTATTTTGCAGTAAGAAGAGTTATAAAGAAATCAATAGAATAAAGATACAATGACCCATATATCCTATTTTGCTATTAAGTAGTTTTTATGTTGGTTGTCAACATCTAGATGAACTTTTGAAATATTTAACTTACTGTGTGGTTTAATATCCCCGTACATCAAATATCATAGGAACCAGAAAACTTTTAATACCTGATCACTTTGGGAAACAAATACAGGAAGTCACGGCCACGTATTTTAGGCAAAAGTAATCCAGAGACAAAAGAAAAAAAAAATCCTAAAATGCCACTTTCTCTTTCAATGAGAAATATAAAAAGCACCACAGATTTCTTGGTAATTGATTTTAAATGACCCAGGGTCGGTTCTGTACAAGAGATGTATTTCACAAGTAGGAAAGATAAAAGCAAGCCTCTCGGCTTTGGATTCATAGCTCCCCTCTTGTAACTCAAAGGAAAAATACACTGCAAACGGATTTGCCAGCTGTTTTGTGTCTCACGTGGCAATCGATAATTCAGGTAAACATTAACTGGAAGAGAATCTACTGTCTCTGTACCTGCCTTTCTGCAGGTCTGAGGAGGCCAAGCTTTTTCTAAGGATGTCGGTGCTGCTTTATCGGTGCTCCTGATAGAGCAAAGGCAGCCACTCGACAGCTGCAGATGCTTGCAGAGGGAGCTCATCTGTGCCCCTCCGTCCTGAGTGGACCTGAAACTGAGGCTGCCTTCTCCTTGGATGCAGAGATACTCCAGATCAACTTTCAACTCCTCTGAAACACAAATCACCAGACCCAGAGAATACCAATTAGCATATTTCTTGATAAGATGGCAAGAGGGAGGCAATTTCCAGGGACTTAAATAGATTGGTGCTTTATTTTTAAGTAAAATAAAGCTTCAAAGATGAGAGTAAGAACATGAATGGATTCATTGTTTCCTTAAAATACATTCCAAATTGCTGTCTTTTGATAATTCTCAAACCAAAGTGACATCTGCCAAAGATTTCTGCAGTTAGAGCACAAGTATCAACAAACTGCTATGCATGTCTTAATTCAGACTTTAAGTTCCTGCCAGAATCCACCACCCCTGTTAATGTGCAGCTACTAACCCTGCTAGCACATGTTTTAGTGGAAGGAATTAGCTGTCTTTTGACCATACCAAAAATTTGCCAAAAGGCAAATAGTAGTGCCAAATACAAAAGGGATTTTTCTGGGTATTTCCTTAAAACTGGTGTTTGCTGTAAAACTTCATACAATTGAAACCAGAGCTTATTATTCCTCTGAATTAGTTATTTGATAGGTGATACAGTTTACATTTCCTTCTTTTCATCTTCTTTTTCTTGTTCTTTCTCGTAGTTTATGGATTATTCCTAATTATTTTAGGGTAAATTCTGCTATTCAGAAAAGTAAAGGTTTTGGTAAAATCGACTTTATTTTTTGTAAGAGTAGTTTCCTTTCCGATGTGTTTTTCATTGGATGCCTTTTCGTTCATGTTAGTTTGATATTTTTCTATTCCCCATTTTCCTTGATCGCAGCAGGCAGAGGATTGTGTAAGATCCTATTTTGTCATGTCATTAAAAAGCAAAATATCTTCTACTTTTTTGACAAACCTTTGGGTTTTTTCTTTGCCCTTCTATACAGCCAAATGGTGGTAGGTTCCAGGTTATCCAAGTTTATTCTCCAGAATGTTTTCCTTCTCAATGTTCCTCTGTCCAAAAAATATCCTAGCATGGATCTTAGAAGTACAGCTTTGATTTCTGAACCCCTAAAGTTATCTAAGGAATGATGTTACTATTAGTACAGTAAATAATTATGCCATCAAAGAAATCTCCAAGAGAAAGAGAGCAACATAATACTTGCTTCCAATCTGCTTCGATGGTGGCATTTTATGGTTCTAAGCCTCCTAAAGGATATATTTAGAACTTTTTAAAACAATCATTATCTTTATCTTTTGACATTTATACTGAAGTATAATTCATGTATCATAAATTTACACATTGTTAAGTAGACAGTTCAACAATTTTAGTAAATTTACAGACCGTGGAAACATGAATAAATTCCAGTTTTAGAACATTTCCATCTCTCTCCAGCATTCCATCTAACCCATTTGTAGCCAATTCTCCTAAGCATCCCAAGGCTGAAACAGAAAATGTTGTTCCTACGTAGGAAGTCAGTGCAATTTTATGGGTGCCTGGTGAACAGAATGAATGTTTGTACTGAAAACTTATAGAGAACTTGAAACACAGAAAGATACTGAAGTGGAGAATTAATTTTAGTTCATTAGAGACTATCCTCCTACAGAAAGATGGAAAAGATTGAAAATTTATGAGACAAACAGATGATAATAACGAGACCAAGTATTCAAAATACAGTACGAATGCTGTACTAAGTATTTTATTTCCCCTTATTTAACATAAACAGTAACTTCATGAAATAGCACCTCTACCACCATCCCCATTTCACAGAAGAAAATTGTGGCCCAGATAAATAAAGCAAATAGCAGATAAGAAGTGGAGCTTGAACTTAAACCCAAAAAGTCTGACTCTAAAATCTGTACTTTCATTGACTACCCTGCACTTGTTCCCCTCAGCATCGCTTAGGATACAGAACCTCAGTAAATAAATGAGAAGCTTCCTCTAAGTCGCAGCCAAGTGACCCTCAGGAGTCAAAAATTCTGCGCCTGGGATGATATGAGGTCGGAAAAGAGGTGCCTTGTGCCATGATAAGGGTCCTTCAGCTCGGATGAGGCTGCGCTGCCGTGACACAAGCAGAGGTGACGGTGTAAATCAAATGTGCTGGAGGCGGAGGGAAGGGAGATGGTAAATAGCCAGGAACCAGGGAAGCAGGGTACAGCAATTTTGTGTCTTGGAATGAGGCTTCCTGGTAGAAGTTTCTACTCTCCATTTCTGCAAACAAAGCAATATCCACTAACGACTATGCTCCACGTTAGTTTGATATTTTTCTATTCCCTTTTTTCCTTCATTTGATCGATTAATATTTTCCTTTTCCTATACTTGCCCTCCTTGCTGTACTCTTTTTCCAGATGTGTGACGACCACTTTCACAGTCTCTAAAAATATTCCAGGCTAATTTGTTTAATGGTTATATGTTCTCTTTTTTGCTGATACTGGAGGATTTCAGAAGTCCAGGGAGACTTCATGGAGGCTGTACCATGGTAATTCAAATCCCAAGTTTGTGAATATATGTCTTGGCAGCTTTGTGAATTCAAGTACTTCCTGAAGTCCAGGGCCAAAATAAGATATACAGCTGGGACAGATGTTCTGAACTTGGAGTTGCTTTTTGGCTTTAGAAGCTGAAAAATCCAGATCTTTTAAGAGAGCTCTCCAAAGCTAAGCCAGGTGAAGGAATGGGAGCGGCACTAGTATATGCATTTTCATACATGCATTCACGAGAGCTCGTAAACTGGCCAGCATATGTGATGCCTAATAAGTAAAAGAGGAAAAAGAAAGAAAGGGTAGTATTAAAGACAATAATAAATGGCACCTTAAAGCTCTCCCTCTGGAATGATATGCAGTTTTGGAAGACCTGGTTACGGGAAATGGATTCACCCATAATAAATTATTCGAGGACGTCATAACAAAGGTGTATTTTTCAGGAACAGATGAAAAAGAATATCCATTCCAGTGGCATTTCTTTTCAAAGATGTAAGTTCCAAGTTCTTGTTAAGTTTTAGCATGAAACCACATCATAATAAAATGTATTTCTGAGACCTCTAAATTTCTCTACAGAAAAAATAAATCAGACTCTTACCATTTAA
Organism: Hystrix cristata; assembly: GCA_004026905.1. Taxonomy (NCBI): domain Eukaryota; kingdom Metazoa; phylum Chordata; class Mammalia; order Rodentia; family Hystricidae; genus Hystrix; species Hystrix cristata. The sequence continues at coordinate 96,334 of PVJO010002646.1, forward strand.
GAGCTATACAATTCTCTTTTTAGCATATTGCTTAATTTTAGCTCTTATTTTCTAAGACAAAATACATTTTTTCCCAGAAGACAAAGACAATAGAAATTGTTTCCCATGATTTTGCTGTTTTTTTTAGTTTTTCAACTAAAGTTACAAAATTTTTCTAATTGTTATTTCGATAATTGCACTGTATTGTGCAAGAATATTTTCATGCGTCATTGGTTTAAAATTGCACTCCTGTAGAAAGCATGTTATAAAAAACTAACAGCTGGGCATGGTGGCGCATGCCTATAATCCGAGCACTTGGGAGGCAGAGGCAGGAGGACTGCCATGAGTTCAAGGCCAGCCTGAGCTACGTAGTGAGACCCTATCTCAAAAACAAACAAACAAACAAACAAAAACCCAACGATAATACACAAATACGACATAACACTAATGTTTATTGGTTACTTTCAGCATGTTGAACAGTGTGCTGAGAGCAGTTTTCTAGATTAGCTGTGGTGGGTCTGGCAGTGAGTTTCACTTCTCTTTCTAATTATAGCTATATGACTGTATACAAGTTATAGAACTTCCAGTTATTTGGTTGCTTCACCTGAAAATTTATTTCATTTTACTACTCAGCATTTAGATCTAAGTCATATGCAGTGGAAACAACTCTGGTTAATTTATCCAGAAAAGAAACAGATTGAATGATGTAAGGTGACTCGCAGATCCTTGTGAGTGGTCACACATTTGATCTTAGATGCTGAAAAAGGAGAAACCACCCTGATAATCAAGCTGGCCTTGTTGAGGTAACATCTTGCCATCACCAAGCCTGCACTCTCTCCCTTTGCACCCCTCAATCAATCACAGGTCATTGCTAAAACTACCAACATTTCTGCCTCTGGAGAGGGGCGCAGCTACTGTTACCGCCAACACACTTGCCTGGAGGGGTGCACGGCAGTAGGTCTCACTGGCCAGTGTGCCATGCCTATGCCTCCACTGAAAGATGGCAGACACTGTGGAAAGATCTTGCTTTGCTTCCTCCTAAAGGTAAGAAATCTTCCAAATATAAAAGCAAAGTTCCTCGGCTACACAATCAAAAAACTGATTTTGCAAAAAGAACCATTTCAAATTCTGATTCTCCAGTATTTCACAATATTCATTCAGTTTGGGGGATGGTTTGCCTGAAAAAGTTCTATCAGTCTATCACCAGGTGTCCCATCACCATGTTATGGTTTGTGATGATGGAAATCTCAGCCTTCCACTTTGTGGAACATGTGGCCTCCATGTTTGAGTGTGGTGAATGGGCACGCCTTTAGTTCTTCCAGATATGGGAGCCTGTGGCTTTATCCTCAGGTAACAGATTCTCCTTTTCTGTATTGCACTCTGATTTGTCCTAACATGAATTCCTTGCGAAATACTGTTCTAGGTAATATAGTAGAAATGCTCTGATCCCCATGAAAGGTATCTCACACCCTTTTATTCATTTCAAACCTATTTACCAAAGGTTCTGATGTTTCAGTTGGGTACCAGGTATGACACACAGAAAGGTTTGGAATTAGCTCTTGCTAATGGGAAGTTCGTTTTCCCAATAGGGAAGGCAGGAAGGCACAGGGGCAAACTCAAACCAAGCAATACAGGTGATCACAGGGGCAGGTAATGGCACTATAGGGAGAGTTAGGGGCAGTTTGGTTGCCAGAGGTAAATGGAGTTTCTCAGAGTGGTGGAGGTTTTAGTCTAACCCTAATGCACAGAAAGGACTTTTCCAGGCCAAAGGATGATTAGTGAAGGTGAGAATAAGCAGCCGCATGAAGGCTGGAGAGCCTAGAAGCCTCCATTCTTTCAGGACATGAAGACACTTCCATTATAGTTGGAGAACAAGTGTTAGGTGGGCAGAGATAACAGGTAAGAGCCTTCTAGACCTTCCACAGCCTCTAGTCCTATCGTGGTATGTAAAAAAGTTGATGTTTTTCTGCTTTAAGTGATTTAAAAGTTAAGTCTAGTGCTCCCAGTGAAGATTCAGTAGTAAGAACTAATGCCTATTGAGCATTGTCTGTTTTTAACTACTGTCCTAAGTACCTCATAGTTATTCATTAGTTTATTCATGCCAAAAACATAGGAAGTAAATATTATTGTCTTCATATTACAGATGAGGAAATTGGGACGAAAATCTTTCCAGAGCTAGGATTTTAACCTGAATAATCTATTTCCCAAAAGTTTTACCATTAGATACAAAAGTATTCCCAAGTTGTAAAATTTCATCTAACATATTTCCATCATGAGAATATGGTTGCAGTAGAAATTAATATGAATAATGTTATTTTGAGTTGCTTGGAACTGCAAGTAGTGGATGAATAACACATTTCAGAATCATCAGACTTACTAATACCACTAATAAATTCATCTGATGAGAACATATGTTCTTATCTCCTAGGAAAGATTATTTCCTTTAAAGCACATATCCATTTTGAGATGTTTTTAGTAGGCAAACAAAGATAATTAAGACTTCTTGAAGTTCCAAATGAGATGATTTGGGAGCAAGTTACAATTACACAGCTTAGAGTATAACATGTAAAAATGAATTTGACACTGGGAAGTAAATTCCTTGCAATAATTTCAAAATGTAGCATGATGGGACCTATAGTGAGTCTTATTCAAAAAGCAATAGAGGATATCACTTTCTCAACAGGTATATCATTGGGCTTAATGGGTATTTATTCATTCTTTCATTTAATAAACTGACTTTGAACTACTTTGTGTTAGTCTCTGTCCTGGGTTGCTAGGGACACAATGGTAAACATTCTCCAAGATCTTTCTAGTTTCATGAAAGTCAGATGCAGACATAAACAGAAATTACAGTACAATATGCCAAATAGATGGATAGGCCTTGCAGCTTACATTTTAGTGGCAGCTCCAATGAAAAGGACCCATCCTGCATAGAGCTTCAAGGGAAAATTCAATTCACAGTTACCTGCAGAACAAGTCTCAGCAAAACTTCAGTTGAAGAAGAAAGAATTAATTACGAGACAAGAAAGGATTTTACTCCTTCTCATCTGCTAATACACGACATTAACCAGACAAGTTGGTGGAGCCATCTCTAGTTCTTGTTTTTTTTTTTTGTTTGTTTGTTTGTTTGTTTAATCTCTCTCTTTGACTATGTTCACTGGATCCATTCACATGCTATTCACAGACCTGATGGCATTGAAGAAGTCCCCGTGCACCTTCAACAAAGCTACTTAAACACTGATTGTCATTCCCGAGATAAAGATATTTGTTTGCTCCGGGCAGTCAGTGCAAACATATTTAGGACCCTTAATAGGTACGCAAAGTCCAACGAAGTTGCTGTGATGGTTTCCAAAAATTATTCTTTGAAAATGACTGCTGGACGCATGTTGGAATGGATTTTTTTAAAGCTAGCTTTATTCCATACAAATACTCCTTCTGAGAGTTTATAGCCCAGCGAAGGCCCTAAGAGAGCACAAGTATTTGGTTTCTGAAAAAAATCCTATTTCAGAAACACATGCAAAGAATTAGAAAAGAGATTGTAACAATCTTTTCATTCTAGGGGTTATGGAGATACTGGCATCATGTAATATATCAGAAATGATGTTATGCTCATAAAAATGAAAACTTATCTACAAATGGCTCCTTTTATATTGAGAAGAAATTTTTTGATCAGGTTCCCATTTCATTGTTCCCACCCATTATTTCTTAAATTCCAATTATTGCTTTCCTTGAATTCTTAGGGCAGCTTCTTTGTGATCCTCCAAAAATATCAAGTACATTTAGTTTACAGGCTTGGTTTATGTCTGCAATTGCAAATTACTCACCTCTAGCTCACATTTTCCCATTCTATGAAGCCGAACTTTCATCTCAGCTTCCTCTTGAGGCTTCATCGGTGTCCTTTCCTATGTGGCTTCGTGATGACTTCTGTAGTCATGTGCTCCATGGTGGGAACAGAAAATCCCTTGTGTTCCATATTCATCAAGGTAAGTGAGGTTGTGGTAGAGATCAATAAACTCCAAATTCCATCAATTATGAGAACTTTTTTTTTTCTCCAGTCGTGTATTATGACTTAGCTGGAGACTGTTCTTCTTCACTTCTCTCCAGGATTCTGGCTACAGAGAAATCATGCACTAGGACTGTACTAGTTACATCTGTGGAAGAAAAGAAAATTCTGGAGAGTCCTGCACTTACATTAACATCCTCAGCCCAGAAAGGTGCACACATTGCTGTGCTTATAACTGACTGGCTGTTAGTAGAGTCATGGCCCCTCCCAGCCATAAGGGAGACCAGAAGTGCTACTGCGCTCAGGAAGCAGAGGCCCATAAATATTCGAGGAGCTGCACTGTTACGGTCTGGAATCCTTCAAACTGAGGCTTGAACCAGAGTTTTGTCATATAATAATGATACACCTGACTGAGCAAATGGTTTGACCGTTTACTTGCTTTGTGTCTTAGCTTTCTCTTTTTTTTTCTAGACAAGAAAATCCTGTACCTCTAATGGCTTCTGGTAAACAATGATTGACAATGTAACTCATCTGGCAAACCACACGTGCTGCTATTCCTCATCCGCAGTGGTGTGATAAGTGTACCTGATGCCCCCCCAGAGTGTAAGTTGATTCTGATGAATCGAGCCCCCCTAACACAATGGGAACACCAGATGGAAACTAGTGAATGGTACTAGTTATCAACAGTATTGGCAAATACAAGTTTACTCTATGCACTTTTTAATTAAGTGTAGAAAGAAAAATTGGAAGGGATATGGATTAAGTCCTCAGGGCTATCAGTTGGAAACTCATCATTTTGTCTCAGAATAAATAACTCACAAATATCTAATAAAACGTTCCTTGCAATTCAATTTTTTGAAAGAACATTTCATTTAACTTACTCTTCTCAGTGAGATAGCTATGTGTGAGTCAATGAATGGTGCCAAGTTCTATGGATCTGGTGATCATGTTCCAATTTCTGCTCGGTCACTTTTAATCGACACCTTCGTTGCCTCTGTTGCTAAAGAACAGATTTAAGCACCGTTTGTTGTCAGATCAATGAGCATGACAAGCAATCAAGGTGGAGAGTTACAGAGACCCACGTTATTTTTCCTTAGGCATAAAATAGTCTGTTGCCTTCAAGTCCAAATTGGGTAAATTATTCATTTTAATATTGTTGATTTAGGCCCACCTGAAGAGATGGCCTTGCCAACCTATAATAAAACTGGTGTGATTAAATATTTTTTCATCTCAAATCTTTCTGCAGTTATTCAGGCTTTTGACTGAGTACCACACACTTAATAATTCCATATGCAAGAAAAAGAATAGGATGGGTCATAAATAGCAGTCATTAATTGAAAGTGCGTTCACACTCAGTTTGCAATTCCTCATTTCCATAACTTACACAATGTATATTCTTTACCAGATGTGGAATTTTATTGTACATCATGGGACTATATAATATTAAGCTTTAATTTTAAAAATACTGCAACAGTTTCTGAACTAACACTTGTCTAGCCAGTCATCTTTTAAGATGCATAGGAAAATATTTTCAGCTTCAGGTGAAATTAGTCTAATCCAATATTACCATATTTAGGATGATGTCTAATTAACCATAGCCTTGGACCAAGATGATTTTGACATAGTTATTTATTGGTAAATCTACCCGTTATGGTCATGTGGACAAAGTATCATTATGCTTTCTTCCTCTTCCACCATCGGAATTCAGATCCTAGAAGAAAAAGACCACCTAGGTGCTGCAGACAACTGGGAATTGTGAGGAGTTATGGAGTCAGCTTGAACTCGGGTTCCTCATGGCACCATTATAAGCTGCTCCGCTTTATTAGGTTTCCCAAACTCCTCAAGCTATTACATGTTTGCCATGTTGTTTCCTCTGCTGGGAATGTCACTTTCATTTCCTCTTCTAACTCTGATTCTTCAAAGTTGCAAGACTCAGATCCAGCAATGTCCCTTTAGAAAGTCTTTCCTGAATTCATGGCAACTTTGCAGTTCTGTATTCTAGTAGACAGCTCACTACAAGGCATCTACCTGCCACCCTGTTAGGTGTTTGTTCACTCCAGCACAACAAATCTCATGAGTTGTTTAACCCTTTATGGCCCGTTTCTTTCCTGGATTTAATACATACTAGTTGAATGAATGAATATTTGTTGACTGAATGGCTGAATGTCATAAAACCATGACTTTATTTAAATCCTGTATTCACAGGAAATGTTAATAGCTAGTATGTGTAAAACCCTTACGTCTCAGCTGCAATGTTCATTGCATTATGCTTGTTGTACCTCATTTAATGTGTTAAAGTCCTTCTAAATATTATTACCCCATTTCTCAGATGAGAAGACCGAAGCACTGAAAAAGGAAGTTAAATTACCCAATGTCACAAGGCCGGTGAGGATAGAACTAATATCTGAATCCAAATAGTTTAGCTCCAAAACAGTCAACAATATTAACCATACTGCACCCTTTCATCATACAAATTTCTAATTGCCAGTGGAGAAAGTAAACTGGAAACAAAATTCCTCCTTCCTCTACTTGCATTTTCCTAATGGCTGTGCTTTTTAGCCTGTGTAAAAAATAAAGCAGTTACATGTTTCTCTATTTATTTTAGCTTTAGTAATTTCAGCTTGTAAATTTGCTTTGGAAGCTCTAGTGTTTAAATATTAATCAAAGCAATGGAACTTTCTAAGTAAGTACTGTCAGAGAAAAATCAACATGAGTTAGATTTTTACTTGTTGACAAGTTAAAAATAAGATTATAGGGGCTGCGGATTTGGCTCAGTGGTTAGAGTGTTTGCCTTGCAAGCACAAAGCCCTGAGTTCAATCCCCGGCACTACAAAAAAAAAAAAAAAAAGATTATAGTAGATTTCCTTCTGCCTAGAAATATGTTTGTCACTAAACCCACAGTAGGATTCAAAAGAGAATTTTGGTACTGCACTTTAAAGCAGAGATATGTAAAAATCAGTAAATAATGAAAAAAGTGATTATCATCTTTATTAAAGATTTACAAAAAGTAATCCCTTAATTATGTAATCCCACAATTATTTCAAAATATAAATGATTTCCTCCATTTTAAATGAATGTACTTAATGGATATGACTCAGTGTGGTATTCTTTCTTCCTAGGAATGTACTTTTATCTGCTTTACTGGGACCACCAATATATTAGAAAATAAATTACAACCAAAAAGCTTTATTATACTGTGGAAGGTTTAACATGTTTACATTTCTTAAGGAAATGTTTTAAACACACACATTTTCAGTAATTCACTTGTACTTTTCCCCAGAAACCAACAGGATTTCTAAACATGTTATTTGGTAACTTATTTCACTATTTACAATATTAAGGATATTTTGGATCCATTTCTTATACTGGTTGTAGTTTATTGTCTTACTTGTAAAACATAGTTAATAACATGACTTCATAAAATTAATATAATTAGAACAATGCTAGTTCAGAGAAAGATTTCGATAAATTGCTGCTGTTGTTATTATTAGTTTCAGAAAAGATGGTTTCGTAAATGGACAAGCATTATTAAAACAACCACTATTTCCTTTTAATATATTAGGTCATCTCCTGTGGCTACCTGTATGTATTAGTCTGCTTAGTTTTCCATACATAAATACAGACTGAGGTGGCTTAAACAACAGAAATTTATTGCCTCACAATTGTGGATGTTGGAAATCCAAGATCAAGGTGCCAACCTGGTTGAACGTAGAGAGTGCTTTGTTCCTAGCTTGGCAGCAGCTGCCTTCTTGCTATTCCCTCCCATGACATTTTCTTGGTGCATAAATTCTTCCAGTGCCTTTTCCTCTTCTGACAAGGATACTTGTCCTACTGTATTCTGGTCCCACCTTTATGATCTCATTTGACCCTAATGAACTTCTTTAGGTCCTTAATCTCCGGATAGAGTATCATCTGAGGGCAGAGTTTCGATATATATTAGGAGAACCACAATTCAGTCCACAAAAAGTAGAAAACTATTTGGAGGAGTTCTGAAAATCTAACAGGCCCGAATCAAGTTTGATATAGGGCCTGGATCAAATTACCTTCCTGCTCCTCCCACTAATTTCCATTTTAAATAAATGACTTCAGCTGTTTCGGAGCTTCACGCATTAATATCCCTTTTGTCTTCCAACACTACATCAACAGAAACTTCCGTGGCGTTTCCTGTGGATTTTATGGGATTGACTGGAAGAGTGGCAGGGAGTTTGAGGGCTACCTGACAACATGAAGTAAAGGATTCAGCAAGTGAAGGAATGAGGACCAGCGCAGTACGTGTCTGGGCTCGCTGTCTGCCTCAAGCATGTCAAGAATGCTGTTGCAATGACGTTGCCTTCAGTGCCACAATTTAAGTGTGAAATTCCTAAGGTCTCAAATGTAACAGGCCAATAAAACACTCTTTTTCTAACAAATTGAATCTAACTTACAAATGTAATAAATGTAATTTGTGTAATGATGATATTTTAAATCAGGACGAACTGCCTCCAACCAGAAAGTGGCAATGACTGATTTTGCATTGTGCAGAATATCCCATTTGTCAGTGAAAGCCTAACTCCCAAGCTTAGATTCCTATCATTCTTTTTATAAATGTCTAGAGTCTCTGTTTAGTTATGATGCCAGTTTGTTACTTCACGTAATATTAACAACTCATCACATAAAATGAACAGTGAGCTAATTTTCTGGAAGTCTGCAAGTAAATACCGAATTATTGTCAACGCCTTAGAGTAACACACTTTAGAAAACTTCTACTTTGCTTCTCAAGTCTGCCAGTGTTCAAAGTGATTTCACAAATCCCCACGCGTTTGTATTAAAACTCAAGTGGTGTTATCATTTTCTTTTTATTTTAAGTACTATTGTGGTCTGGATAAACGAAGTAATGTATTCACCTTGATGAGATCTTATAGCCACGAGTTCTTCAGGTAAATTAGATAAAATTATTATCTGTAGAAATTCCCTGGTTAGCTACATTCTCATAAATACTGAACAGCATTCTATTAAAACAGTAACTTTTGGTCAACATTACATAGGCAAAGTAAATATGTTCAAGGCAAAGATAGTACTTAGTAATAGGCAAATAATCCTGAATAGAAATTCTGTTAATGCAAATACAGTGCTTGAACATTATTACCAGTGGCTGGTTTTGAATGGTTTTTTATTTTGTTTTTTTATAAAGCATGTTTGCAGTACATAATGATCATATTTATCATGGGGAGTGTGTACATGTACATAATACTCTTAATTCTTTTTTCATCTTTTTCCCCAACCATCCTCCCTGCTCCAACTTTTGTTCTGAAAGCTCTATTTCCATTTTTTCTTCAATTCTCTATTCTCCCCCCTTCCTCCTCAGCCCCTTGGATATGTATTTATATATGATGGAGTACTATTGTGCCATAAAAAGGATAAATGTTAGGCTTTTGCAGGTAAATTGAATAGTTATTGAAGCCTAGTTCCTCAATAGATGAGTCCTCTTGTTCTTTCCCTTTCCACGCCTGACAGACCCAAGTAAGTGGCACGCAAGCAGCACTAGAAGGACCATCAGCCAGCACATTTCTGGCAGCTGGGTTTCTTGGCTGAGCCCTAGGGAAAGTGAAACTACTTTTGTCTCCAAGAAAAGATGAGTAGGCCATAGGGGAGGAATTAAGTGTGGGAAAAGTAAGGCGAATACTTGTGTGATTCTGGCCATGTGTGGTTTCATCTCTCATTATAGAGTCTTAGTTACATGTTCTCCTTGGCTCACATTTAAAGACAACAAGCCCAGCAGTAACTGAACTTCTAGGGTTGTTGTTGGTAAGCTTTCTGGTCTCCTGTGCCTTTCAACACCTTTACCCAATAATTGGGTCTTTGTCCCAGCCTACACCTTAAAGTTACCTTTTCCAAGAAATCACTCACCTTTCTAGCATTTGGAATCAGTCCTTGATGACACAAGGGATGGAAAATGATGCCCGTACTTAGCAACAATCTGAAGACAATATATGGAAAATAATGCCTATACTTCACAATGGTCTTAGAATAAGAAAACAGACAGATGACCAAGCAGGGAGATTGTCTGCCTTTGGAAAGCCATCACTAGTTGGCCACTGTTAGCAAATGACTCAGCTGTCTGACTCTTACCTTTCAGACAGATTTAGGTGAACTGGAGACAGAGTCAACAGGAAGGCTTGTTCACATGTAGGCATGCCTGGATCAGCCGGGTCCTATCCCTGCACCAGAAAGGCAAATATTCATAATTGTGTCAGACAAATCCTACCTTTTCTCTTTGGAAAAGCTATCAATTTAAACTTCCTGTAAAAAGCTAACATTGTCCAGCTGCACGCACAAAGTGTATTTCTACTTATTCCCTTTCACAATCATCATGTGCCTGTTCTATTCATTTATTAAATGACTAAAGATTTATTTTGTGGAGATTTATGAACATTTATACACATTTTACAGATGAACACATAGAGACCCGGACAGGCTAAATGGCTTTCTATAAGCCATTTTGTTACTTATGCTAAAGAAGAAAAAGATCTGTTTTTGCATGTACCATTAAATTCTTGGCTTTTATTTCTTATCTTGATTTTATACAATTCATAAAGACTCAGGAATACTGATGGCCTGGCATATTCTAGGTACGGTTGATACAGAGCCAATACCTGAGATGAACACCTGTTAAAAAGACCAGGAAGGAGGAATAGAAGCTGAGTAGTTCACTGATGATCTTGCTGAAAATGGAGCCAATGCTGGGAACACTGATCCCTAGTTTGCTGTCAAGCAAGACAATTGCATGACATTAATGTTTATTTAAATCACTAATTTGTCATTCTTTATTTGCCCAAGAGGTTTCTGATAGACTAAAATACAATGAATTCAGTGACAAGAGAAAGTTATATAAAAGTTTTTAAAACATTCTTCCAGAAATAAACCCACACTGAACATATTCCTTTGTAAGAGTGAGGGGTAAGAAAGCTGTCTTTCGAATTCATATAATGTGATTTTTAATCAGAAGCACCAGAGGGATTCTTATCAAGTTTTTCTTTTGATAATACCATGTCAAGTCTAGGCTCTTTCAAAACAGTGTTGTGGAGGGACAGTAGTGGAGGAGGTAGGGAATTCAGATTCTGTTGATGAGAACAGCTAACTAGCTTGTGCCCAGGAGGGTATCACATTGTCTCTTCTGCATGAGAAACATTTTCTGGGACTCTGTTCCTAACTATTAACTATTCCTAACTATTACATTTGCCCCATAAACATTTTTTTTAATAAAATGCAAAGTAAGATGTTGTACTGTAGGCAGACCGTGGTGTACTACTCAGCGTTGGCTGTGTGCCCCCAGGCAGAACGCTGTAGGCTGAAGTTGCCTCCTGGTGGCTCTAGGTGTTAGGTCTCAGGGGTAATTCGAGGACTTCATTAGATGTTGAGCAAGTGAAGGCTTCATGAGGCAGTTCAGCTCTTTGTATGGGACTTAGAGTTCTCTGAGTCAGTTTCTGAAAACTAAGTGGAGTAGTCAGGCCTCTACAGCTCTGTGCTCCATGTTCCTGCAGAGTTAGCTCTGCACGGACACCATCAAGGTTTAAAAACTTTATTTTCTGGACAGGTAACATAAGATGTACCCGGGCCCGTGTGAGCCACAGCTGGAGCAGTCACAGAGCTCTGTGTCTGAGTGTGGTGAGCAGACTTGAGGCCACACTGGGCAGGAAGACACAAGTTCTCAGTCACCCCGAGCCCGCCCTTGAAAGAATTCTGCCCTCAAGGCCCTGGTGCCCTTGGCCTGTAATGGGAGGGGCAGCCGGCGGTCATTCTTCCACTGTCTTGCTGAGCAGTCTGAAGCTTCTGTATAGCTCTACTAATCTCTTTTCAAAAGTTGGATCCCCATACTCAGTATCCTTTTCTGAACACACCCTCTTTTGTTCTTTACAATCTGGCTGACGAAAATTCTCCAATCTGGGAAGTCTAAAATCAAGGTGCTAAAAGACTCTAATGCTTATATGAACTGTTGCTCATAGTTCTGATAAACCCATGTGGTTTTTCTGCTTGCTATAGGTGATTTAGAGAAACATGGGGCAGATAGGTACAGATTTACAATTGTGCACTGATAAAGAACCAGATAAAATCATGGCTGAAGGGAATTTTGTCTTAAAATCCATGATTATAATTACTTTGGATAACTCTCTTTATGGTTCGTGATGGTTCCCATCTCAATAGTTACAGCTTAATAATTAAAAGGGATACCAAATACATAGCACTTAGCATAGAACTCAGCATATATTGTCATTAAATGCTACCAATTACTGATATTATTTTCTCTGTTACTATGAGTGTAACTTTGTAAATAGTAATATTTACTATGAGAAGTTATGAATCTATTGCCTCTTTAAGCTTCAGATCTGTATATCCCACAATACAGATATGCAGATCTGCTTTGTGCTTGTGTGGAAAATAAGCCCTGTCCTTATCTAGATGTTTTCGCTTAGGCTGTAACAATGGGGGCCTTATGAGGAGACTGAAAGGTGGGAGGAGAAATCTAGTAAATGGTCAATGTATTCTTACCATGATCACACTTGAAATAGGTCTCTACTATATCACGAGTAGATTCCAAGAGCCACAGTTGGTTCCATTTTACAGTTTTCCCACATTCTATGAGGTCTAAGGACCTCCTCTGCTTTTCGAAAACCAGATAATATAGGCCCAGCTCTTTGAGGTTCCTGCTCAGAGCTCCTCTTGCACCAGCGCTGGCTAAGCAGGACCCTCTCCCTAGAGTTCTGGATCCAAATCTGCCAGACTCCCCTCCAATCTTGTAAATTCTAATACCACCATCTTCTTCCATGTGTTTCCTCAACCTTAAGTGTGATAGTTGCTTCCTTCAGTCATTACTTAGGTGAATTTATCCCCCCTCCATTTTATTTCATTCCTGTGATACCTGAATGGCCATGGTTTGGTTTGTATTCAATTCCTTTGTTAAAATAACTACTAGAGTTTCTTTCTACTGAAAGAAACCTGATTAATAAATCACCCTGTGTTCCTTCTGGGCGTGCTTTGATAGCAAACACTAAACAGGCTACTAAGGGCTTTTATCAGGTGTAATTCTGAATGGCAGTCTATAAGTTTACAGAATGTCAGAGTGTTTAAAAGGTAGTTATCTAATAACTGTGAATTTGTACGTCCACATTTTAAGACCTATGTTATAATATATACTGGGTATATATCTCAAAATAGCGTATTTTCTACCACTTACAACCCTGAAATGCATAAGAAAATTCTCAGATCTGTAGTGCCCAAGAATATTCCTGCATTGGGTAGAAGTTTATATTGTTTAACTTAAAACTCCTCAAGAAAATAGAAAGAAACACACACACATACACCCATACACATCCCCTCTCACATAAATTTTTTTTCCTGGAAAAGGTGCCACTTAAACTTTCTAACTGTAATTCTAAACATGTCATTTCTAATGAACGTAGGCTTCATTAGTGACACAGGGTCCTTTTTGTTTGCACATTCACTGGTGCTTACCTTTCTTCCTCACCCCGTGCTGCTTTACATCCTCTTTTGCTCTACAGTCACAGACTTATTCTTTTTAAATATATTCCTGTTATAGGTCCTTGTATTTTTACAAACTAAAGACTTAGTACTAATATAGTAATTATAACCAAAGTAATGTCAGCATTACAATTAAAAGAATAGTGAGTCAAATATATTAGGGAGTGGGAAAAAAGGCAAATTTACCTATATTGTGAATGAATATTTTCCCTACAATCAGGTTCTCTTTCCCTATAATTCAAATAAACCTAGTACTGTAAGACTGTTATATCAATTGTGCTAAATATATGCACATGTCTGTATATAAATACTACACATTTATATTCGATGTAAACACACAAATCCATACCCAAATAGCTTACTCAGAATTAGTCAGAATTCCACAAATAAATCTTACAAGTTAAGCCAACTGTAAGATGGAAGTTGGTTCTTCATGTGTTTTGTTTAAAAATAAAGGATAGTATGGATATTTCCACTTAGCCTGATCAGTTTAAAATATGATCCTAATGTGATAAATATTTGAAGAATATTTAAAACTAAATCTAGTGGAAAATATAAAGGCTTATTAAAGGAAATATATACTATCAATTGCTTTGGTTAAAAAACGTATTTGCACTGAGGCAGAGACTAACCAATGTACAATTTTAGTGCAAAAAACAGAAATTCTTTTCTAACGTGGTATCCCAGTTTTAACATAGAGTCAAGCCAAACAAAATTAATTACAACTGCTTGGCAGTACATGCAAAATGACATTCTATAATTTCCATAGTTACAATAAAGCATTGCTATTACTTGGCTCCTTTTTGATTACCTTCTTGAAACTTTTGTGTTTACTAGTTAAATTAATAGTAAAGTCTCTTACACCATTTACCTATTTACTAAATTTACTAACATACTTAGATGTTTTGTGGTATAGATTAAGGCATTCTCTGTGGTTCCTATAACTGCAGTATTCTTTTGTATTGATTAGATTTTTGTCATTGAAGCAGTAGGTTCTAGTAGAAATATCACAGCATTTGGATTAAAATACTTGCGCATGTCATGCTTCTCCCAAAAGAAAATGTACAACAGAATTATTGTGGTTCTCAATTGACACAATTTTCCAAAATACAATTTTCATGAGAACAGAGATAGTTGCCTTCATTCTACCCCAAAGGCTTATAACAGTGCCTGGCACGTGGCTGATGCTCAATAAATAGTTATAGAATGAGGAACAACAGTTTGAAAACCACATTTTAAATTACAAATATCTGTGAAAATATTATTTTCCGCTAGTATAGAGTGATACCTGTTTTCAAATGTTACTGAATCTTGATAGAGCCTTTTTATCTTTTATTATAAAATAAATTCCACCTTGGTTTTGGGTCCTGTTAAGATATGTGAATGTTGTGGTACAAGAAGGGATTTGTTGAGGAACAGAAGCAGTGCTTTCCTTAACTAAATCACATTAAAGTACCAAAGGGTAGTGTGCGCATGTATCCATGTCTCTGTATGTAATGTGTGTGTGTGTGTGCGCACACATGCGCTCACATCTGCACTTGTTAGTGTGTTCTTGAGTATGCCTTGATTTCTCTTTGGTTTTTACTCCCTAGAACAAAGGAAAGGTGCTAGTTTGTGAGTCTTAGAACTACAGGACAAGTCAGATGTATAGAAGTTTACTTTGCCAAGTCTTAATTTGGCACTTTCCAAGACCACCTATCATTGAAAGTTTAAAACAGAGGGGGAAAAAAAGAAAGAGAACAAACCTAAAAAAGATTTGTGTATTTGGTAGAACTGCTTTCTATAAATCCTGAGATAATAAAACAAATTACAAGACAAATTCACTTAGTCTTCTGTTTTTATGGCTTGTCTTTAACTGAGTCTTCCATCTTCTTAAGTTCTTACATGAAACACTGTGTATTTTGGGAACACCAAGCCACTCCTGAGTCTATGAATCCTCCTTTGTACATTTTGCAAAAGGCTATATATTTTCTCACTTTTCTCACCCTATGAGTAGGAGGTACTTCTTTATTTGATGCCATTTTATATAACTCTATCCAGAAGCCCAATGTACTACTTTTCATCAAGTAGGCAGGCAGCAATGAACAACACCCACCTCAGAGTGAGATAGAATTTTCTAAAGACAGATTTAATTCTTTCCTCTTGGCAGATCTTACTTGAGGAACGTGAAGCAGGAAAGAGAAAGCTGGGCAGACGTGAGCTTTGAGTGCACCCAAGCATGAGGATCTCAGATGTAAGCTAACCAGGGACTTGTGTAAACCTACAGGTCAGTCTTAGATCCAGACATACAGGGAGCTCTCTCTGTAGGATCATAAAGATTTTCCTTGTTCTTAAGGAGTTTCCAACTCTCACATTAATGACCTGCCTTGCTGGCTCTGAAGCAAAGTGGTCATTTAAGCCACATTTACCCTAAATGCATTACTAAAACTGTCTTGTCTTCAAGGATACCCAGCAGCTCCTCAAAGTGTCTAACTTGTTTCTAAAAAAGTACTCAAGAAGTGAAGGGATGAAGCTGTCATTGTAAAAAAGGATATTAGTAAGTCAGGCGTGGTGCCACACACGCAGCATTCTGGGAGTCTTAGGGAGGAGGATCCCACATGTAAGCCCCCCTGGGGAATTCAGTCATAGAGGGAAACATTGTTGCAAAGAAATTTTTAAAAAGGAGGTCTGGGGCTGTAGTTCAGTGTGAAGGCCCTAGGTTCAAACCCCACCACTGAAAGACGAACAGAAAAGATATCAAAGTACTAATTGGTGGTAGAAAATAAGCAGTAATATAAAACCATTTACAGTAAAACCTGGTAGAAACTGTGATGACTCATGGTGTTGTCTCCTAATTTATTTGGTCTTAAATGCTATAATTTAATTTCTGAATTTCTGAAGGCTTGTGAGATTCTTGTGGGATTCAGAGACAAATGGAAATCAAAAGCGGGGGCAGTTGCAAAAGCTTTGAAAATATGGTACTCTAAGAACTGCAAATAAGAGTAGAGCTTTCTTATGTCCAATGTATGTCAAGAGTGTTTCCTGCACTGGTATTTGGTGTACTGACAAATACTTTAGATTTATGATCCCCAATCTCAATCTATAGACTCTGAACGTGGATAGCTGCTATTTAGGAACTCCATTATGAACAAGTGCCCTGGTAATATATTTACTGGTATTTGGGAACCACTACTATCTGCTGCCCTTAAAGCTGCAGTATTAAAAAAGCAGAGATCAGGTGCTTCCTCAGCTTCTGGATATTCTACCCTGGTCCTCGTGGATGTAGTAGTACATTTTATCTTTATTCTTTTCCTTTATATTAAGTTGTATCCTCTTGTTATTTGAATCAGCATTGTTGGTTGGGCAACAAGTTCATGGCCGGTGTGGTCAGCTTTTACATGCAATTTAAAGATAATTATAGATGAGAATGTTTGGTATCTAATTGCCTGCAATAAAGAAAGGGGCCTGCAAGCCCACTAAGATCACTCAGGATGCCTGCTGTTGTGAGCGTTAGTTTGGCTACCCGAGAAGGAGAAGTACAGCTGAAGCAGCACAAGTCAAGGAAAGGGAGTTGGGTGCAGTCACACAGGCCTGTCATCCCAGCACTCTGGGAGGCTGAGGCAGCAGGATCTCCAGCTGGAGCTCAGCTTGGGCAACTCAGTGAGATACTGTCTCAAAAATAAATAAATAAATAAATAAATAAATAATAAAAACAAGAGAGAGCTGACAATGTAGCTCAGTGTGAAGGCCCTGGCTTCCAGGATTGGTGGTGCCAGGATAAGTAAGTAAGAAAGTAAACAAATAAATACAAACGTGATGAGTATGATAAGAACAATCCTTCAGCAGCTGCTACAACCAGACACTTGAATCAGGAAAATTAACAACTGAGCCGTTTCCATCATCCCCCTACTCTCCTTCACATAGTCCCCTCATTTCTTTCTCCTTCACTCCTTTCTTCCTTCCCTCTTTTCTCTTTTTTCTTCCAATGAATATTTATCAAAATTCCTATGACAGCCATACAAGCTGTAGACACATCAGTGAAAAAAGCACAACAAAAACTTTTTACAGATTGTATGTACTTGGATCAGAGTACGGTGAATGTTTACATTTTAAAAATGACAGCAAAAGACACATTGCCCATAATCTCTCTCAAAATGCTCCCACTCACTTCAAACACATCTACCCCACTGTCCGTGCCACCTTCCACAGTGATTGTGGAAGTTCTCATTCATGGAGTGTGTTTTGCTATGGCTTCCTCCATGTCCTGAATCTGTTTGCAATGTTTATCTTTCATGGTCATTTTGATTTTGAGGAACAGCAGAAGTTACACAGTGTCAGACCTGGTGGACAAGGCAGATGAGAACACACCACTCTTTTTATCTGATACAAATTGTGGCCACTAATGTTTTGAATTGAGTCAGAACTTCAAGGCAGGCTTGACAGAGGACTTTCAGAACTGCTTCCAAAAGTGGCAGGAATAATGGGGTAAATGTATTCAAAGTGAGGAGGAGTATTTTCAGGAGGATTAATGACAATGTTCTTTTAATATAAGATTTTTTAAAATTTAGACACGCTATGTGCTTTAATCAGCTCTTTTATAGTCTTCGGTGTGACAGTATGTGCAGGTGCCCAGAAACAGACAGTAAATACATTTTAAAAAGTAAAGTATACCATGTGTTAATTACTGATAAATCTCTCAAGGACAAATAAGACAAGAAAGAGGCCAGAGAGACAGGAGATGCAGTTGAGAGCACAAAGGCCAGTCCTTACAATCTCTCGCTTCCATTTTTCAGTGGTGATTATTGTGTTTCTTAGCATTTGTTTCCTCTTGTAGGATGTCTTTTTCTCTTACTCCCCGCCACAGCAGCTGTCTCCATGTGTTCAGACTTCTCATCTTGTGTCCACTTGGCCTGATTCCATATTGTCTCTTAACTCAAGTGCCTACTACTAACTACTGTTTAACTGTGATGTCTCTTAGTGCAAATTCCTGAGAGGCTGTGAAGAGTTCATTTGAACTCTGGACAAAATCTTCCCTATGGCGGCCCCTGCTCACCGGATCCTGTTTAGCCCCTGGACAGATTTTCCTGGTTACACATTTTCACTTGATCATGTGACACAGATTTAACTCCTGAGCCTTGGAGGACCTCCATATAGAGTACTTCACATTGGATATGCACCCGACTTGCACTATGTAGAATTTACTGTGGAAAAGTAGACTGAGAACAAGTACCAAGTTTCCCCTTTCTTGAAGGAGTGAAATATAATCAGCTGAGAAACACCTATTCTTTTTAGGAAGTTTACAGGTGGAAGAAATAACATTTTGAAATTTTAGACTATGCTATTTCCTTGAAATTTCCTGTTCCCTTTAGGAGAACAGCATCTATATATATGGTTTGCCAAAAAAATGTACACATACTTCACGAAAAGAAAAACTGGTATAAATACTTTAATACTTAATTTATTGAGACATCATGAGATTAAGTTACCTTTGGCCTCTACAATTATAAGAGGTGTTCAAAGTGGTGGCTATTAGCTTCCAGACATTTCTTATTTTTCTTTCCCTGAAGTGTGTATGTGTATACATTTTTTTGGGTGAAACACGTGTGTGTGTGTGTGTGTGTGTGTGGGTGTATTCAGTGGGAAAACTCAGTTTTGATCTTCAAAATGACTTTTAAAACTTACTGTAGTGAAAATTATTAAAAAAGAAAACTGTTGCTTTTGCTTGAAAGTTAGAAGTTTTGAATATTAAAAACCATAGCACAATGGCCTGGGTTTATTGCAACAGATTGGAGGTAAACTTTCTGTTTTTCCAAACACAGAGGAGAGAAGAGGGGAATCATCAAGAGGAAGGGTTTAGTGAGATCCTCTCCCATGTTACATTGCTGGTTAGGACCAAGGGCATGCTCAGCCTCCATGGACCAGTGACTTCCTTTCCAGAATGGAGTGTGGGAGGGGAAAGCCTCTCAGACCTCACTTCCCCTGTCTCCTGCCATGCCCTAGTGATGAGGCAGAAATAGAGTGGAAAGTGTGGCCTGTTCAATCTAGGCAGATTGAACAGCCCTATTAGGGTCCTACTTTCCACTCACACCCAAAGGGGAATATCACAGCATCTAGAAGTTTCTTTTGGTTTCCCATGGTTCTGGGGTATTTGACAGTGACTGAGAAACAGCCAAAAGAGCTGGAGCTATCTGACAGAAGTGATCCCAGTGACTCAGAATTATCTCTAAAATGGCAACAAGTGATATGGTGAATTAGGTGCCATGCTGGAGAAAGAGAAGAGGGGCTAAGACTGGAATGTAGGTAGGTAATTCACAACTGAATGGGTGAGGGATTAGATAGTTTGGACTAGGCCAGGGTTGGAACATTGAAAAATCCATAGAATTTGGATCATGCTACATTTTGAATGTGTTGCCCACAGTTCCTGTATTGAAAATTTAATCCCCAGTCAGTATGGTTGAGAAGGGGAACTTTTAAGCAATGACTAGGATCAATGCGTTGTTGTCATTGTCATGGGGTATATTTGTTATAAAAGTGGGTTCAGCCCTCTATTGTGATTTGTCTACTGAGGTTTATCTCCATACCCCTCTCTATTGCCATGTGATGTCTTACACCTCGATACGACAGACCAATAATGCCCTCCTCATATGTGGCTCTTCCATCTTGGACTTCCCAGTCTCCCAGAATTTTGAGCCAAGTAAATTTCTACTTACTGTAAATTTATTAGAATTTGCCCAGTCTCTAATATTCTGTTGCACAGCAGCATAATACAGACTAAGACATGTCAATACAGGGATGCCGGAGCAAGGGAGAAATCTAAAGATGACTGAATTTATCAAAAACTGATTTAAGGTTAGACTTCTTCATAACAAAAAATGGCAAAGATTCCAAAAAGTAATTAAGGCAAAGAAGAATAAACAAAGTTAGATTCTTGGCACATCTGAGCTTGTGGCTTGGAAGTTTCATGTCCAACACACAGATCTAATTCTATCCCAGTTTCACTTAAAAAAAAAAAAAGTTTGCTAATGTTTGATCAAGTGTGATTCATCACATTTCTCTGACACGTGGAACACGCTTGATAATCTTCTGCACATGGCCCCAAAGTGAGGGAACCCACACTTGTTTTCAACTTGATTATCGTGGAGGATTATGTTTTTATAAGGTAATTCTGATTACATGTCCCATTATTGTAAACAGTTGTTTCAATATATTAGCCGCTGAACCTTCGGAACTGATTACCACCTAGCCTTTGACTCACATGTAGACAGTTTGATTGGACTGTCCCTGATTTTTAAAAAGATGACTGCACTTTCTTCCTTCCACAGCTATCTCCCCACATTCTGATTTGAGTCTTAATGTGGAAACAGCTATGAGATACCCGCCTGGCCATATTCCTAAGCTAGCTACTTTACATTAGCCTTTTGAAGTGCTTCATGAGTGTCAGAACTCTATTCTAAACCTTGAAACATTCTATGCTCTTCCCATCTCACCGAACTCCCAAGGCGGGGAGAGAGAATGCCATGCTCCCCGTTCAGTAGTCATTCCAGACAAGAATTTGCATGGCTAGCAGGCTAGGAGCAGAATGGAAAACAAATGGATCCCAAATCTCTAAAGCACAGTGTACAAAGCATGGAGAAGCAAAGAAAAGAGTGTGCTCCATCCCCGTCTTTTCCCCTTTTAGTTCAGCCAGGCATTTGCTTTGTTCTGTTTTCTGTCTCACTGAGATTAAAGTGCTGATCTCCCCTTTTTTGAAAATGATGTCACTTTTTTTTTTTTTTTTTGCCTTGGCAGAGAGCAAGTTCATTACAAATCTGCTGTGTGACTGATGGCTTTGCAGAGATAAAGCACAGGGGAAAATACATTTGGGAAAGGTATGAAACTCAAGAGACAGGTTGACAATTAAGCTGGCAGTAAGAGAGATGACGAAGGATAAGGGGAAATGGATGCCGGGTGTAAATATCTAGTCCATATTCCCTTTTAAGCCACCTAGAAACTATTTTTATTTCTTGATAGTTTTATCCCAAAGTAATGCCACAGGTTAAAATTCATTTTGTGTGTTTTCTGGCAAGATCTGTGCACTTTCAAAGACATTATTTCAGGCAGGTCATCATGGATGTATGTGATGTTCAAGGTGGGGCAGTCAGTTCCTTTCAATGTTCAAAAAGGGAACACAGTTTGGTACTGAATATTATTTACTATAATTGTTTATTGCTGCAATATATGCTGGTTTAAGTGAGAAGCATTTCAGATGTAAAATCAGATTGAAATCATAATACACATTTCAATGTCATATATGTTATTTACAATTATTAGCGACAGATGCAGGCCTTGGCAATTTAAAGGTATTTTATCTCCAAGGCTCAATCATAGTAGAGTCTATGGGCATAAATGGTTGCCTCGGCCAATTTACCGAAGTACATCCAGTAATTACACACACACACACACACGCACACGCACACACACACACACAGAGAAGCCCCTAAAACTGACAGCACCTAACGAAAATAACACTACCGTCTTTATATCGCTAATCTGATTTCTGCCTTAAAAATACCCTCATCTTGTCTGTGGACAGGTATTCCTGCAGATTGAAAGGTTTTTGAAAACATCCTTCCAGTTAGAGATGGAGGAGGGATGGAGCAGGGGAGTGAGCAGTGGTTAATGAGACGGAGAAGTAATCAGTCAGGCAAATATCTGGCAGGCTCCAGAATCGTTGATGAAAACATGATTCATTCGTTCTCTTCTTCGCTGTCTCTTCTGTTCTCTCCCATTACCACCACTCAAGTCCAGGCTTTGTTTTTAAGTAGTCACAGAAATATTTGTGGTTGCATTGTGTCTGTCTGAAGAGGAGGGTTTGCCAGAGGTGCTTTCCACTCCCTACCCTCCATGTCTGCAAACCATTACACAGCAATTCTAACACACACTTCAATTTTATGTCTTAGTTTCCCACTGGTCTTGAAGAAACCCTTCTAAGTACCATATACTATGTTGTTACTCTTCTGTTAACCCTTCCTCCATATTGCCTGCTAAAGACAATCCCAGTCACTTTAGTCTCAATCTGTGATTTCTGCCAATCACTCCTCTCTTGCTTCTTGCCAAATATGCCCACTACACACGTACTTGAGTTCTAATTATTTTTCACATTCCTTATTGTTTCATCTCTTTGGTTGTGCTCTTTCCTCTGACTGACATGCCCTTTCAGTGCTTCTACAACTAAAAAATGTCCCCGTTTTCTCCAGTTGTAGAAGATATGACCTCTTCTGTGTAGTCTTTCATTTACTCATGAAGAGTTGATCACTCTTTGCTTCTGGCTGCACTGTACCTTCTACTTCTACATTACTTAATATCTTTTTTGAAGCTTCAGATATTTATATCCCAGTGGTACAGTATGCCTAGCAACTAAAAACGTACTTTTCAAGCTAGTGTTCATGTTGTGAATGCATTATGTGTCCTGGTTCAATCCCACCTTACATTATCAGATTTTTATGAATGGCCATTAGAAAGTTTGGGCAACAAAAGTATGTATGAAGACTTTTCTCTCATGAAGAATAGTAAAGCTTTGGCTAACAGCACAATGTTTACTGGATTAGGACAGTTCACTTGTACTTTATCAAAACTCCCTGGATCCCTTAATTTCCCTTTTACCTCAGATGTGTACAATCTGATTTAATTGTTTAAGGAAACTTAATCAGATGGTTAGATACTCAGGCACTTCTTCCATTTCATTTTCTCACAAAAAAATCCTTTTCAAGCTTCTTTCATTTTATATAGGTACTATGGGTGAATAAATAATCTTCAAAGATATTTAAAGGAATCTGCTACTTTAGTTTGGTTTCACAAAGGAGTAAAACAGTCCCAGAGTCAAGAATTCCACTGCAAATTGTGGTCCCCAGAAATCGAAGAAGCAAGGAAAGGTCAGAGAAAGTCAAAGAAATGTGTGTTACAAAGCAAGTTTTCTATAAGATAACACAGTTTAGTCCTGACAGTTTCTCCAGGACCGAGTGCACCATGCGTGCCCTGAGTTCATCCCACCTGAGGGCTGAAGCATCAGGAGAACTTCCCCCAACATCCAGCTAGTCACTAGAGGAGGGCGGTGCCTGCACTTTCTTCTCCCAGCACTTCTAGAGGCTCAGTGGGAATTTATGGGCAGAGAAGGCCCTTGGGGAAAGAGACACAGACAAGGCAGGCACCAACATGATAAAGCCCTCACAGCTGTGGCTCTTTGACTGATGACATTCTATTTAGTCAGACATGATTTGAGTCTCTTAGTTACTAATTTTTCCTGTGATAATGGTGAGATCCCACCAGTGGAAAAGGCAGGCTGAACATTCCAACAGGGATTACAATGACATTGAAAGCAATGGTATATTTATCACTTCTGAGGCAATTCCTGGATTATGTTAGAGTGCTAATGTCTAGCCCATGGTCAAATCTATAGAAGGCTCCTCCTTGATCATGGCCAATACCCAACCAGCAGAAATAGCGACCAGATAACGCTCTTAGAAATTCATCAGTTCTAATCAATCCTATCATTGCAGAATCTTGTGATTGATGTTGGTGAATGCATAACAGGTGTTCAATATGTATTTGCAGAATGGATTATTATGATTATGTTACTGCCATCATTACATCTCTTCTTGTGGAATCATACCATGCAATGTTTGTTCTAGTCTGCTCCCCAGTCCACATTAGGCTTGCTTCATCTTAATCTTCTTGCAGACTTGCTAGGAAATATGCATCTTGTACTCTGCCTGATGGTGGTAGGGAGATTTATAGGAGCATGATAAGAAATACTTACATCATAACAGGCTGCTTACATTTCTGTAATGTTGTGATTAAATTCCCTGGCCAAACCCTTTTCTAAGGCTGTTTTATATGACAAAATGCAGTCCGTCTGGATGGTGTTGAAGACTGCTACGAATGTAATACAGCAAATAACACAATGCATTAGCCAAGAAATCCTGGAAAAATAAACATGGATAGAGGGCTCTTGCCTCATCAGTAGAAGTAGGAAATCTACGAAGTTGCTGATATGAGCAAACTTAAATCTGACCTGTAATAGGTAAAATTGATGTTAGTTTCTTACTCTTTGCTAATTATACAATTTCAATTTCTCGGGGTCCTGGTCTCATTCATCTTCATATTATTATATATGCATCTTCATTAGCAATATCAGATCATTTTTGTTTTGGAAGCAAATAATAGTTAATTGCTTTAAGAGCTTATTCGTATAAACAGGAATTCAAAGACATTCGGGAAAAGCAAGGCTTGTCTTTGATGATCTCTATTCTTTTGTTATAAAGACAGACTCACAGCTTATGAATTCAAGGAAGCAGGCTTTTTTATGGTTATTTTAAGCAAACTGTTCATTTTTAAAGCACAAGATATGAACAGCGCTGTACTATTGTTCTGGAGTAGATTTCCACACTATTTCTTTATAGGTTTGCTATCATAACTACATCATCCAATGGAATTTTATCGTTTCTGTGTTTTGGTCTGTAAAGTGATGAAAGAGCACTTCATTTAGTGTGCGTGTGTGTGTGTGTTCTCCGTCTCTTCGTCCCTCCCTCCTTCTTTTCCTTCCTCCCTCTTTCCTTCCTTCTTTTTCTTGTTTCTGGAAGTACTAACACTCCTCTATTGCCCTCACCCATGAAAAGCCAGAAATGTGTGACACAATCATGTTTATAGCAGGATAAATAAATTTCAAAACACAGAGTGTGTATGTTTAACTCTTGCATTCCTAACTGCTACTGGCAAAGAGAGAAACAAGAGATACAATTTGAATGTCCTCAGTTCTCAGTGAGTATATTCAAAGTGCTCAGTTCTCAGCCAAGTCTTTAGCAAAAAAGCTCGAACCTCTTCACCAAAGCAAACACCCAGGACTGGTAATACTATGAATATCAAGCTTGGATTAGAAGCCACATTTGTAGCCCTCTTCAGAAATAGCTGCTTGGCAGATCCAACTTTCTGCTTAGAAATTGTGACTCAACTGAAAAGAGAAATCCTTCCACTGTCTACATTATATCAGTGACCAGGATATCAAGTGAAATCTTCCAAAGAAATACTGATTTATTTCCCAGTTCAGTCCTTTGTATAAATTGGCAGACTGGGGCATTCAGATTTTTCATATTTGGCTGGAGATGTTTCATATGGAAAAGTATGTATTTAAGGGAAAGTGTTAGTTTTTTCTATTCATATTTCTTTTGTCACATGAAAACCTTTAATATTTTAGTGGAATTCATATTGATCATCAAAGGCAGCTTTTGTGAGGAAAGCAACACTTTTTATAAGATAAACCCAATTTGTTTGCATATAAAATTAATGTGAAAATTTATATTGTGCTGTGTTTGCTGTACTGTCAAAATACTGGGATCCTAATTTGACTAATTGCACATCTTAGTTTACCCCATGATGAAACATTTAGTTTCATTATGGGGTAGAATATGGGAGACATATTCTTGCTTTGCATTTTCTGTTAAAGTAAAAGTGTGAGTTTTTCTATTTTGGCTGAATTCCAATTTATGCAATAAAACTATAATTTCACTAAAAAGTCCTCTGCTTCTAAACTTTCACTTTCTTGTTTGTAAAGTTCATAATTTCTCTAAAGATGACTGCAGATCAAATTCGATAATAGTTCTAAAATGAAATATAAGGTTTTTCGAGCTGAAAAATAACCTTTGGATATTATATATATATAAAGGACTGAAACTCAAGCCCCATGGGCCAAATTTGTTCTAAAACCTCATTCTACTTAGAACCCAAGTTTGTACTTTTTTAAGTGATTGGGAAAGAAGTGTGTTTTATAATGCATAAAAATTATATGGAATTCAATTTTCAGTGTCTATAAATAATGTTTTGTTGGAACACAGTCATACTGATTCATTTACATATTATTTATGACTTTTGTGTACAACACAAAAAAATTGGGTAGTTATGACACAGACCATTTGGACAGTAAAACATGAAATATTATCTTCCCTTTACAGAAAACTTGCTAACCTCTCTCTCTCTCATATTATGTATCTCTCTATATAGACATAGATAGATCTAGGATCTACTCATCTACATATTTATATCTGATTTATCTGCATCTATTTCTGCATACTCATAAGATAGAGCGACTTCTAATTTTAAAAAAATGCAGCTACCCTTAATCTTTAATGTGTTTTGACATATTTATAATGTGTCCAAACACAGTTTATGGAAAAAAAATTTATAGTAGCCAATATTCTTGTCTTAATTTATTTTTCATGTGAAAGTAACACACAAAATTAACACACAGCAGACAGTCCCCGTCATTGTCATATGAACACATTTCTGCTCATCTTCATTTAGGTAGATCTACTGTCTCTAGGCAGTGACACGTTTGCACCATTAGGCAGACCCTGAAGTTTAAATAAACTCCTTTTCAGCATGTTATTTTCCAGCTACTATGTTTCTGACTGCCTCTGTCTCATAAAAAGCTTTAAATTTATGACCTTTCTAAAAGGATACAGTTTGTGCAGTAGGTAACTGTCATGTTCTATACAGGCATTGGTGAAATATATTCACAAAGCAAATCCGTTATTCTTCTCCTTTTCCCAGAAATGGAAAATCACTCCATGCCATAGAAACCTTCTGATTTTATTTTCTATTTTTATAGCTGAAAATGTGAACCTGAGAGGTGACTTGGGTGGTATTTATTCCTTAAAATGTTCTCCATCTAATATCTTTCCTCTAATTTTTATGGAAGGATAGCAAATATTTATTCATGGAGGACTGTTATTGTTTGTTGTATGGCCATAATCACTTTCCTGAACTAGGAAAACCAAAATGTGCATCAGAAGTGTGTCTATCTGTGGGTGCATATGTGCGTGTAGAGTACAGAGTAAAAACACAGTATTTTATTTACAGATTGATTGGACCAATATTAAATTGCAAATGAACAAAAATTAAGTGTTGTATTTCCTAAATTAGCATTATTTAAAATATGTACTAATTAATAGGTTATGTAAATAGATATTTTCCAACTACAATAAATGTAGTATCATTTAGATTTTAAAAATAATTGTCTTACGAGGTAATTCTGGCTGTTATTAGAATTATCTGGTTAGTGTGGATATTTAAACATCATGAAATGATAGTGAAAACAGTGTTGTTACCGAGTTTTAAAGGTAAGCCACAACAATTTTTTTTCTAACGTAATTTCTGTTAATTATTCAAAGATCACCTTAGAGGTATGCTTAAATGATAATGATAATCAGGACTGTATGAAATCATTATTTTATCTGTGTGCTATTAAGAATACTTCTCACATGTTGAGTAAATTGAAGACAAAGATCCACACTTTAGCTCTGACAGGTAAGTGTAATCTTTTAGGAAGGCTTGGCTGAGACAGGAAAGGAACCGAGGCGATTTCTGTCTCTGAACAGTGCTCGATCCTGACAAAACAGCCGAAGCGAAGGCAGGAGTCACGGCAGCAGCGCTGCTATCAGATACTGGAGTTGTCCTTCTCTGTCCTGGCTGCTCAGCTGGTCTTGCGGGAGGACCATGACTAGGTGTCTCATCACCCTCCGTCTCATCCACCGCAAACCCAGCAGAACGTCATCATCTGAATACAGTGAAATTGTCTAGAATCTGCCAGTTCTTCACCGGACAACTCTGTCCAGAATTAGGCTTTCTCACTGTATTTCCTCACATAGTGTTTTAGTCACTCTCCTGTCACTGAGACAGAACATTTGACCACCACGGCTTCCAGGAGAGGTTGATTTTGTCTCACGGTTTTAAACCAGGGCTGGCTGGCTACAAGGCAGAAACACTATTGCAGGGGGGCGTGATGGAGAAAAACATGCTCAGCCCATGGCAGTCAGGAAGCGGAAAGAAAGGGGAGAGTACAAGGATAAGAATGCATCCTTCCAGGTCACACTCCCAGCAAGCTGCCTTTTTCCATCATGCTTCTCTGCTCTTTCATGGCATATTTTACCATGAGCTTACTGATGGATAAACCCCCTGCAGAGGACAGTGACCCAGGATCCAATCACTATCCACACACATGAGATTCTGGGGTTACATTTTATATCTAAACCATAACGTAGGATATTGACAGAATTGTAATGTTATTGAAAGTAATACGTTCTGGTAGAGAAAGCAATATACTAGGACACTGTTCTTTTTGTTCGTTTGCTTTGTTTTGTTTTTGGATGCTGGGGATCAAACTCAGGGCCTTGCATTTGCTAGGCAAGTGCTTTACCACTTGACCTAAGTCCCCAACCCCAGGGATGCTGTTCTTAAACTAAAAAAGAATTTGCAGTTTTTCTTAAAATAGAATTAATTTCTCTAAAAAGTAACTTTATAGATGAAATATGAAGAAGTAGTATTGTTTGAATTCTGATACAATATAACATTTCTGGTGTCTGATAAACATAAAGCATATTCCTATATTTTATTTTAAAAACAGTAAAAATAAAAAATGTCTTTGCAGAACAGGGAAAAGTGTTGATTTAGGTAGATAGAAAATCACTGCTTCTTTTAACCACTTGGGTGTATATAAATTTTAATAATGTATTTGTTTATCTTTTCAGATTATTTCTATTTTGTGTGAACTTTAAAAATAGCCCCTATTATCCTTACTAAGTTTCAAAAACATATAAATTATATCTATATTCTAAGTCCTGGGCCATCGGAATAACATGTTTTGTTTCCATATAAACATCAGCCTCATTCTAGTTCAAAGTGCTTTGGAATTAAAAGGCTGTTTTTGATATCTCTTTGTATTTAGATAGAAAAGTCTTTAGGTTGGTTAGAGCTAAAAGTACCACATACTTCTAAGATGAATTCGTTTCATTTTTATTTTTATTACTGTATTGCCTGCTTCTCTTCCAAATTACATTTTTAATAAATTTGATCTATAGCCATTTTGAAGGGTGAAAGCCCATAAACACATCTTTCTGCTTTAATTGCCTTTATAAAGCACTTACTCAAAAGGGCAGTTTTTCATCCCAATTGTACCACCAGTTTTTATAAGTGAATCTGCCAGCCTTTCAGGATGAACTGAAGCTCACTGTTAAAAATGAATCTGATACTGTAGCGTGTTAATGTATTCAAGCCTAAATTTATATTGAAAAAAGGGGAAATAATTACTTTTTCGAGGAGGTCCGATGACAATCTCAGGTAATGTTGATATTTTGATATCTTCACAATAACATGTATGTTTTATTCTGTAAATTGCATTCCTATTATCAGGTCCCTGCTGCCTGTTACTTCCAGGGAGTTAAAGAATCACACCTTTTGTCACAGAACAGCAGGCTTGAGCAAGTTTTCCACTGGGCACCAAGCCACATACGTTTCTCCATTCTCTGTGTATACACACGCTCCCACCTGGGTGATCTCATCCAGCCTTGAACTTGCATTCCATGGACACGCCCACACCTCTGTCCTTTGCATCTCTGCTCTGATCTCTCCCTAAATTCAAACGAAGCCTGGTGTCTGAAATTCAGCAAGTCCAAACAAAATTTCTGAGTTTGCCTAGAATCTTTCTTCCCCATTTCAGTCTATAGCTCCAAGATTTAACACATGGATGTACTGTAAAACCACGCAGGAAGTTATAACTCCTCTTTATCTCTCACATTCCTCATCTAATCTATTACCAACTCCCGCCGGTTTCTGTCTCCACAGCACAAACACATATACACACACTCTGACTATGTCTCAACATCTACCTTGTTAACACCTAAAATAAGCCACATCTCTTGCTGGGACTATAAATATGACAGGGTTCCCTGGCTCCAAATGCTGGGGAGAATGATATTGTAAAGTTTAAATCAGATAATTTCTCACCTTTCCTCAAAATTCTCAAATAGGCAACATCACACCCAGAACGCAGTCTAAACACCAAATGCTACAGTGTCATGCCTGAGGGAATCCCTGCCTGTTTCTTTACCCTCATCATCTCATCATGTCTTGCATCCTACTCAGTCATGGTGTCCTACGCACATTTACCATCATGATTTCCATGTATAAGCTCATTCCTGCTGCACGCCTCTTCTGAGTACCTTTGGAACATGCTTCCCAGACCTTTAGATAGCTCATTCTCCTGATTCATTTATGTTTCAGAGAAAATGTCAATTCCTCCAGAAAACTTTTCCTAACCCAGTCTCTTAACCCATTTTATCACTCTCTATTTGTATGCTTCTTACATTTTTTCCTACATAGCTTTTATCAGTTTCTGATCTTTTATTGCATGTATTCTTTTTTAAGTGTTTCACTTTTTGCCTTTCCCAATAGAGTGTTGGCTTCACGAAGGAAATATGGGAATATTTGATTCTAGTCCTGTGGCAATGTGCACTAGATACACGACACAACAATTTCAACACAAACACAGAAATAACTGGATCAATTTGGCAGAGATACTTCCTGCTACAGTCATAATTCCCCAGAACTGCAAGAATGTGGAAGGGGAGAGACGGACTAAAGTAAAATATGTGGAGCAAATAAATAAATAGATTGCTAGGAGTGTCTCGTTTTCAACAAATAAACGAGGTCAAACTGAAAAGATTAGGAACTCATGTTGTTGTTTTTGATTTCTAATTTTTGCCACACAAACTCAAATCTTAATGGTCTCAAAAATCACTGGGAAGCATTTAAACAATGCAAGCTCTTTAGCCCCACCCTCGGGGTTTTGGCAGTGGACTCCAAAGGATTCTGATTCAATGATTCATGCACATTTTTTGAAGAATGGTGCTCAGAGTAGTGAGTTCTCTAAACTATGTTATTTTGATAGGGAAAGGTGACTTATTTTCTAATTTCCTTTACACGCGCAATAAAATAATTTTCAAGGTTATCCATGAACCATGACTAATGAATGAGAAAGAGTTTTAGGAAACATCCATCCTGCTTGAATTCTTTCAATGTGATTAAAGGGCATTATTGCATACTTTTGCAAAAATTCTTGCAAAAATCATTATTAATTTACATGGATATTATTAAAATAGTTCTGACACTGCCTCGGCTTCTTCATTGG
Source organism: Hystrix cristata (assembly GCA_004026905.1). Taxonomy (NCBI): domain Eukaryota; kingdom Metazoa; phylum Chordata; class Mammalia; order Rodentia; family Hystricidae; genus Hystrix; species Hystrix cristata. Next base: position 127,806 of record PVJO010002646.1, read on the forward strand.
TGAAAACTGGGACAACTACAGCATTTACATCCCATGATTACTCAAGAGAGTTAAAGGATATAAAACAGTAAAAAGTGTTGATATACAGTAATCTCAGTAAATATTAGTGATCATTTGTATTAACAGACATAATTTATTAGCAGATTCTTATAGTTTTCTTTGTATGATTTCCTTTTGGGGGGGTGGGGATTGAATTTGGAGCCTTGAACTTGCTAAGCAAGCACCCTTCAGCTAAAACCCTAACCCCTCGTATGATTTCTTAAATTCTTAATGTGGTGACAAAAGTTTTTGCTGGAGGTATAAACTAATATCTTAATTTCCATAAATTGTAAGTAGTCACAAGACACTGTGAATTATGAGTATCACTTAAGCTCAATCTCGGTCAATATAATAATTAGCCTAATTTCTATCGAAAACAGTTAATTGAAATATTTCTTTTGAATCCACACTGCTAAATTTTAAATAATATGCATTGTTTACTATAGAAAATTCATAAATGCATAAAGAAACCTACAATATTATTGTGTAGTTACTATATTCCATGCAAAATTTTAATTGTATGCACAAAACTTTTATAAAAGTAGAATTGTACAAAATAGTGCTGTACTTTATATTTTTGTTAATTTCTAAAAATAAAATGTATTTAAAAATTCATTCTAGGTCAATTTTTATTTCATCAATTTGATTCTCCTATTCTGTACCCCGTGAGACTTAATAACAAATATTCAAAATATAGGCACCATTTCATGAGGGGGTGGGGTTGCACTCCAGTGCAATCCTCCAATGACACCTCCCAGGATTTCCCACAGGACGAAAACACTGCGCATGTGCCAGCCTCAGAGTGAGCTTGGCGTCAAGACAGTGAGTCCATCCAACCTTGAGCCGCCCAGTGGCACACCTTAATAATAACTGAGAGTTTAATTATACAGAGTGGCAATGATATATTTGAGCAGCAACAAAAGAGAAGTCAAGTGACACTTAATCCACTTTAATTATGCATTATTTGGCAAGGGATATTTCCCTAACTAGACGGCTAGCTCAGAATCGCGGTTGTGGGCCGTTAGCAGGGGTGTTTAACACGCAGCTCTGTGTCCGGGGGGCTCCCGCGCTCCGATACACCTTTGCACAGTGCCTGGAAGATTCCCTTTTAACTGGCAAGAGAGTGGAAATCATGCCAACATATTTTTCTTTTCTCTTTTCAAAATTTGTTGCGGCCTTACACTCTACAGACAATACACCCATCCTTCAACTATACAACTTCAATATAATTGTATTTTCCTTTATTTCTCACTTTTATGTCTTTGTTTTGAAAGGCAATGGTGTGTAGATAAAAGCTTAGGAGTATGACAGACGGCGAATTGAATTTCATTTCTATTTGCTTACTATGTGACCTTGGACAAGTTATTTAACTGCCTAGCTCTCGACTTTCTAATTTGTAAAACGGAGATGATGATATATTTTCTGATTTGACTGTGAAATTTAAATAATATGAGGCAGAAAGATCATCTGTCACCCTGTGCAGTTTCAATAAAACTTCCTTTCCCCTTTACCATATTGCACTTTTCTCCATATTTTCTTGTGTACTTGTCACATATTTTAAAAATTTTCATCTCTTTTGCTTTCACTGTTTCGAGTGATCTAAGCCACATAATATATAACTAGGCCCACTCAGCTTATCACTGTCTCCTTTTGTATTTAAAAAAAAATCTTTATATGTATTTTTTCTCAAATCAGATAGGATTTAGGGAAAATTATGACGTTTTCCCATATAACTAAATGTAACACACAGCTCCTCCTTAGCCCCTTTTCTATTTCACTCATCTGCCATCTTCCCATGGTGAGGGCTACAGACATGTCTCTAAAATACTCCCCTGTGTTCCCAACTTATCTGGCATATGGTCTCCACATGTGGCTTAACTGACCTAACTCGTGTAAAACAGGCTTAGCCCGGTTCTCCTGTGTTGCTGGTACTAGGACACAATCCTCCAAATTCCCAATGAGCCAGGACTGCCATAGGTAACACCATGCGCTTTGTTGGCATCTTTTCCAGCATGCAGGGATGAATGTTTGTCATCTCCTTTCTCCTCTCTTCCTGAGCACAAGATGTTTATAGAATGTGTCCTTGTATTTGCCTTGATATCATTTAGTCTCTCTCTCACTCAGAGCTTTTCATTTGAGTCCTTACCTCACCCTTCCTGCCCTTTGCTTGTGCCCACAGTGCTCATTGCTGGATCTGAAATGAGTAGCAGTCAAGGCACTTCATTGCTACTAAATCTGTACCCTTCACTCCTCAAAGGCTGGTCCTCGGAACTCTCTTCCACCTTCTCTTGGACTTAGAAATCCTGACAAAGGCACAAAGTTTTTCTCACCTTTCTATCTTCTTTGGTATTTCAACTATCTGCTCAGTAGGAATGAGTTCATCTTCCAAAAACATTTCCCAATTCACCCAGCTTTTACAGCAGACATTAATGATTTAAAAAGGCAAACATTTCTTCTCGCCTATAAACCTTAATCATTCTGTGTATATAAATATAACTGTTCTACAATTTTTTTTTCAGTCTTTCTATAGGTATACGCATGGAAATATTGTAAATTCTATATACATTTCAGACTGATTCCACGTACTTGTGTTCTTTGCTTAGTGTCAGTTATTTCTAGGTCTGTCAATTTTTTTCCTAAATGAATCTTATATTCTCTCCAGATGTGATCGTTCTTCTTCTTTAAGGAAAGGAGACACATCCTTATGTAATCCATCCATTTACACTTCTTGGTACCATTGGCAGGGGCAGAAGGGCAGCTGTGATATATACTGTACAATCACATCTCTCTTAGTTCCATTATTTACATCCATAATCATTTGACTCGGGGCTCATTTACCACTCGAATGTCTGCCTGCCCCGTCCTGCTAATGTGATGGTTCCAAATGCACTCACTCACAGCACAACTATTTGCCAATTTCTAGACTCAAAATTAAAGATGTTTATCAGTTCGAGTTCCAAAGTCTGTACCTCTGATCTTGTATCGTAGTTAGTGTATTTTAGTTACCTGCTTTCATTCTCCTTTAGCTATGATTTGCGTATATTTGTGTTAGCTATCCTCCAAACATTTAAACCTAACTTCTGTTTCAATGATCGGTATATTCATGCGAGTCCTCACATTGATGGAAACAAAATATTTCCTCTAATTTTTTTTTCCCCTTAAACTTGAGTTTTGCTTATTTTGGACATTTGAGAGATTTATTTCCTTTTATTTATTTAGTCATCTTTTTTTTGTTTCTTTCATTCCGTTCTCTGTAAAATTCCTCAAAATCTATGTGCACATTCTTCTTTTTGCAGAAGCCCTGCTTTTCTGTCTTCTCCATCCCTCGTGATCGTAACTACACACCTCAGTTGCTTTCCTTTTTCCTTCCTTCCCTAGTACAACTTGAAGTGATTCTCTATGATCATTACTCGCATCTCAGACATGCTTTTGGTGCCTTCTCCCTCTCATAGCTCCATATCCATTCAGTCTGAGGCTTAGAATGATGTGCTTTTAGGGATTTTTATGAAAACCACCCTTTCACCATAACTATTACAAAAGGTACAGTAACAAGAGCCACATTTAATATTATTGAGTGCTTATTAATATTTATCCAACTCTTGTAAATATTTATGAGAAGCTTACAGTGCCAGCCTTTTTGCTGAGTGTTTTACCTGGCAGAAAGTCTGACACAAACACTATTGGCCCTTCTTTTGATGGAGGACAAAATTAAGTTTTGCAGAAAATACTGTACAATTTAAGATACAGTTTGCCACAGTTCACACAAGGACTGAGAGGAGATCTAATGTCCATCCAGTTGTTCTAACTCCAACTCCTCCATCACCCAGGCATATGTTTTCCCACCAGCATAAGCTTTATTTAGGTTCCATTATGTGGGTGACCCAGGAAGGTAAGAGTTCTGCCCCTGGCGACTCTCCTCTCCCCACCAGGTTCCATCTCCATCTGTGTGTTGGGGTGTAGGGGCAAGACTAAAATTGGATGCCCTCAGGAGTCCTTCTGATAATGTGAAAGAAGTCAGGTGGAAACCAAGACCAAATTAGTGACCACATACATTAAAAGAGTGCATCTGCCCCTCTACTGGGAGCTGCCCTGCACTCATGGGTCTCAGTATTTGTCAGTTTCTGATTGGAAAACCAGCTAGAAATCCAAATACTGTGTGTGGGAAACTTTCCATTAGACAAATTGCACCTGTTTTTAAATAATTAAACCTGATAACTGCAAACCAAAAATATTTGCATACATAAAACAATTCATTGGCTTCTAGTCTGTTTAAAGGATGTGACATTCTAGATAGGTGCAGTCTAACCACTAAATTCGGAGTACATGTATGCCTGTTCATGTACCATTCCTTTTTTTACTGTCATTTATGTCATGCCTAGAGGCATTTTTATGAAAGTAATCAAAGTATTCAAAAATAGATGAAGTAAGAAGTAATGGTCTTCTTTAAATCTACTGCTCCCTACTCTTCCTTTTCACTTTTAGATATTTCCCTCCAGATCTGTGTTGGTCATCTTTCCCATCACTAGGACAACATACCTGGCACCCACAATGTAAAGGGGGAGAGGTTTATTTTGATTCAGTTTAGTCCACAGTCAGTTGGCTCCAAGGCAGAGAGGGCATGGTGGAGAGTGTGGTGGAAGTGAACTGCTCAACCTAGGGCAGCCAGCAAGAAGAGAAAGAAGGGAAGACCTGAGAAGGCAAGCGTCATACCCCTGGTGACGCTCCTCTTCCCACCAGGCTCCATAAGGACAGCAGGTTATAAACCCAGAAAAGGATGAATCCACTGATGAGTTTAACACCTCCATGATCCAGTCACTTTCCATAAGTTCTTTCTGTGGACAGGAGCCTTTTGGGGCACATTTTAAATCCAAGCCATAATGAGACTTGGTGGCCATGTTCAGATAGGTTTCCTGTGACAATCTGTTTATTTCATTTCAATGTTTATTTATTTATCATAGTTCACAGAGGAACACTGTCTATGAAATTCTTACTATTAGTAAAATTTACTCTGTAATCTCTTTGTATATCTTACCATCAAAAATTAAAAGAAGTCCCTTGTGTTTTTGCTATTTAGTTGTTTCTTTTAGAAGGTACCTCTGTAAAATATTATGTTAACACAAAACATTTTTTTCAGCTGGTCACTAAACATAGATAAAGTCTTGATCCATGTTTTTAAGATTCAGACTGTCTCCCATATCAGCTGAAATGAAAAGCACATCCCGGGGATTAATTCATTTTCCTTCAAGACACTTTTGTATTTTTACCACAGTGTGTTCCTTGGTCATAGATAAAGCTAAGTCACTTTTTAGAAAAATAGCTGGGAGGTGGTTAGAGTCCAGCATTCAAACTTCCAGTGGAGAAAGCTGGGACACAGAAATGTTTACTCTCTGCAGGGTCACAAAAGTAACTGCTGACCAATCAAAATGAGAAGAGAAACCTTATTATTCCCACTTTGCTGTCTTTATTGAGAAACTCTGTTCTTCATTTGTCAGACTACATTTGTCAGCTACTGTGCTATGTTGGTGTTTGTCATTAATTGGTTACAAAAAGCAGGAGTTAAAAAAAAAAAAAAGCAGTACGGTACCAAACAAATTTTTTGGCATGAAAAGGTAGTGAGTCACCAGACAATCAACACAAACAAGTTCTACTGGCACATCATGCACCAAACATGACAAATATCTGGGCAGAACTTTTTTGCATCAAAATTCACTGAGTGTCAAATTTTATGAGTTTGAAAGCAGTGGAGTTCCAAGGCTGGACTGTACATCTGCCAAAGTACAACAGGTTTATATGACGTGGAAAAAGAAAATAGAAGGAAAAATATCTGTTATTGTTGAAGAATTACAAGTCATATCTTCTAGTGAACAGTTATTAATGATAAAGAGCAGAGCACATATGTTCAGGCATAGATAGATACACAGATGATAGAGATAGATTAACTTGATCATTTGAACTACTGATTTTTGAAATGTGATGAAAATGCAATTGTAAGTTCATTTCAATATAATTTCTTTACTGAAAGGCATAGAAAAAAATTGGGAGGTACAATAATTGTTTTGCTCACTCTTGGAAATAAATAGCCCATCGTCATTTTAAAGGAAAAAAATTATCAATTTAAACCCTTAAATTGCCTAGTCCTAGATATTAAGAACTTCTTTTACTTTCATCCTAATTGAAATCTTTCCTCCCCCAATTAGCTGCTGACACCTTTGCCTTTCTATTCAGCTTTGCTGTACTCAGAGGGTCAGAGAGAGGGAACAGGGAAGGAATAAAGAAGGAAAGTATTTCATTCTTTGGAAAGAGATCTCTTGCTGACTTTCTGTGCTCTGTCCTGTGAGATGCATAAAATCGACACTTTTCTCCCTTGTTTGTGAAGTTCTTCCAATACCCAATTCATGGATATTTGTGATTTCCATTTTCAGTCACTGGATTCCCAAAGAGTAATTTCATGTAGACCTCTCCTCTCCTCTCCCTGCTGGGGACCCATTCGTCTCTGAAGCAGGAATGAAAAACTGCTCCACCCAGCTTTCTCTCACATCTGGCCCATGGCCTGCTCCCACATGCACTACCTGGAAAAACAGAGAACTCAGGCTCCTCTCTGGCTCCTGTAACCACATCTGCTTTGTCCCCTCCTTTGCTCTTTGCAGGAGAGTCGGCACCTATCTGCCGTTTCCCCACTCTAAGGGTCACTTCCACCTCCTACAGCAAGGATCAATTCTGAAACTATCACCCAAGCTCAAATCAAAGCTTTTCCATGTGACTTTGTGCGAGTCAATTTTCTCTGTGCTCAGTTCCTTATCTGTAAAAAATGAGATGCATGGTAATAGTATTTGAATCATTAGCTTTTTTTTTGAATCATTAACTTTTAAGTGGTTATTTTTTAAAGATAATTTTCACTAATTTTACTGGAGAGTGACTGAATAGAGCTCCTCAGCTGCCAAGCCAAAATTGAATTCCTTTATTGGGTTTTTATGAGGATTGATTATGGTAATATCTATATATTTAATTAAATAGTGGAAGAACAAAAATGGGATCACTAGTCTTTGAGTCAGGATCCATGGTGCTTATATTGGAGTCCTTTTCTTGCTCACTGGATGAGCTTGAGATAGTCACCTAAATGACCATTGTGTCCTTATCTATCAAAATATACTATTCTGAAATACATTTGGATTTTATCTACTGTCCCAAAGAATTTGAGACTATCTTACATGCCATCCTTACTTCATGGATATGAAATGTTTCAGTTCTATTAGGGCAACGTCAACTTCTGAAGACATTGCTCTATGCAATGCAAGAAGCAGCATCCTACTTGCAACCACAGGGCAAGACGATGTTTGGGACTCCCCACTGCCACAGAGAACCTTCCCAGAGCCGTCTCCCTGTTAGTGGACATCTGTTCTCAGTGAAAAGTACAAAACTTGGGCAACACGTGAGCTCCTAGAGCAACCTCATGCACATCGAGTTCAGGAAATGATGTGGCTATTTTTTTTTTTTTTTTTTTTTTTGTGGTGCCGGGGATCGAACTCAGGCCCTTGTGCTTGCAAGGCAAGCACTCTAATCACTGAGCTAAATCTCCAGCCCCATGATGTGGCTATTAAAGGGAGCTGAACAAGTCTTGATAGACATTCACTGATCTGCACCCAACCAAAGAGCACTTTACCATGTAGAAAGGAAAAGCACCCTGTTGATGTAAGTGAATGTGTTAGAACTTGCATGTACCAATCCAGGGGAGCCAAAGAGCAGACTTAACAGACTTTAATAATCCACAAACTACTTTTGAAATAAAATATCTAGGAAGAAAATAAATACTTCCCCAACACACTTACCTTTAGGAATGGTAATACTGTTCCACAAGATAACACTTGATATTGCTTAAAAATTAATTTTAAAATATCTTCCAATTTGATTAATTAGAAGCTAGAGCTGCTTCTTAGAAAGATACTGTGTTAAAGTGTAAAACTTCAGAAATTCAGGGAAATCTTGTGGGTTTCTTTTAGCCAAGTCAACAATGAATGTCTTAGCATGGTAGAAAAATAAGAGACTGTGCTTATTAACAAGACCACCATTCATCACTCATCAGCTTTGTAATTACTGTGACATTGTTCTTCTACTTCTCTATTGGTAGCTTTGGCTTTTATTAAAATTATTTACATAACTATCAGATGGTAAGTTGCTTAAAGCCCCAAACTGTATTTTCTTCACAGTTTCTCAGGTCTAGTTAGCACAAAGTCCTTCATATAGGATAAATATTAATTGAATAAGTAATGGTATATGTTTCTATATATATAAAATATCTATATTATATATAGATATATATAGACGTGTTGTTTTGTGTGTGTGTATGTGTATTTTCCATGGGAAAAGTAAGTATTTTTGAATGAATAATGGTAATAACGAATAATGGTATAATAATGGAATGGTATATATATATATATTATACATAATATTATACATAATATATAATATATATATATAAATAATATATATATTATATATATTCACCTTAACACATTACTTACTTTACACTCTTCCCAGTGTTTCAGTTCATATAATTCTAATTTGTTTTTAGAATAGGTTGAGCCTTATTTAGTAGAAGGGAGGCCACACACACACGCACGCACACACACACACACACGCACACACACACAATTTATCCCCAAAGAATTAGTCAAAGCCTAAAGAAACAAAAGTGAACTTTAAAATCATTCAATTCCAGTCTCTAATTCATATTCATGTATCTATTGTTACATTTGATTACAGAACCATTTAAAGTAAATTAACTGAAAAAATGCCTAACAGTGACTACAAATGTACATATATTACAATCACTACCTAATAGAAATTCCCAAAAGTAATCCCTAATTAAGAATAAAGTTTTAAAGTTCACTTTTCAAACAAAATTGTTCAATATCACATCTCATTTCCCTTTGTTAGTTCTGCTGCCCATGATTGTGGATAGCGGCAGCAACCGTCCATCACAGGATTACAAAACATGTAGAATACTGTACTAAAAACTTAAAGTAACAATGAGCACGTTTTTTAAAATGAATCATGTTTGTAATTCTATTGTGACTAATTCTTGTCATTAAGTGATTTAAATCTCAGAAGAATGAAGTGTTTTTAGCAATTCTTGAAGTTCTTAGTGTTTTTAAGGGAGTGATTATGATCTGAAGGTCCAGTGTGACTTAATCTAACAAATGATTGTTCTTTACAATAGACAGGATGTGAAGACCTGGGCGATATTTGAAAGTTTCCTAGACCCTGTTTCACCACTTTTCAAATTGAACTCACTCTTTCCCTGCAGAAATGTGCTCCTCTCTTATGTTTCCTGTCTCCATCAACAGATTATCTTCTTTCTAATCACCAAAGCCAGACAGCTCTGGATTACACTTGATATCTCCTTTCTTGTTACCACCCATATTTAATAATCAATTATACTCTGAAAACTTTTGCCTCCATAACTACTAACCCAGGGCTTTGTCATTTTTTTTTTTTCTCTGCTACAATAATCTAACTGGCCCTTTCCCTCTCATTTTGATTTTCTACAATACTTCTGGATTTATCTTTCTGAAATACTAATAAGCTTACACTGCTTGCCAGTTTAAAAAATTAATAATCGAATATTTTTAAAAGCACAGATCTCCCTGTTCCAATCTGAAACAGTCTCTACATTGCTAAATTCTTCAGGTTGGCTTCAAAATTGTGATCTTCCTCCCTCGGTCTCCCAGAGTGCTAGAATTACAGGCTAGCACCATGTGCTACCAGCCTCACTAAATATTTCTACTGAAGTTTAATAATTTAGAAATTTTATTTGTGTTATTAGCAAGTGTAGGTTGACATTTCTCTCGTCAGACATACTGTCCTCCCGTCATGAGCTCCCAAATGCAAGAATTTCCATGTCACTACAGTCTCTACTCATCCCTATTGTCTCCACACCTCCTACACCATGTGAGCACCCTGCAGCTATTACTCATCAAATCTTTCTTACCGTACTTCACTTCGTTTTACACCCAGCCCGCCTCACCTGTATTCTAATATCCATGCTCTTTATCACAGCATTCGAGGCCCTTGTACCCTGCGCTCTCATTCGTTTACCTTATTTTCCCCTAGTTCCCCTCTTATGGTTCAGCTGTATTGACCTCAATTTATGCCTAAAAGATACATGGCCGGGGTTTACAGTGCTACACAGTGGACCCAGACTGCCTGGGTCAAATTCAGTTTTTAACTTTGTTATCTGTAACATTTTAGACAAAATACCCAACCCATCTTTTCCCACAGTCCTTCATTTGCAAAGTGGAAATAACAGTGCCTACCTTGTAATAAGGTTTTTAAAAGTGAATACACATGAACCTTTCAGCACTCTGCAGATATTCAGTAAATGTTAGCTCTTGCTAATTTCCCCCCAAATTTCCTGAAATTTCATCAGGTGGGCACATCTTTTTATTACTATTTTTACTGGAGCATCTCTACATTTTTAATACCTAACTTAACTGCTGTTTAGAAATGTTTAATTTCCATCGGAATTGATTGCTCCTTTCGTTTTTGTGAGTACGCATCAATTGACTTGCTAATACTTTTTTGTGGACTTATCATTATTCTCCCTAGATTTTCAGCTACTCCAGGGAAAGGAACAGATCTTACATGTCATTTGTCTCCTGAAAATCTAGCAGAGCACTGTGAAAATATTCAGTGTTCAGAAAAAGGTTATCACTTGAACCAAAGTGGAGCCATGTGTTTGCTTGTGATGAGCCAAGTTAATTATGAGCTGAGTTAATTTTAAAGAGCATCATATGCAATTCATCTACTTACAAAGTGAGAAGACAAACAAATCAATGTGGAAATTAAATAATTTTTCTAAGGTCAATTAAAGTGACAGAATAAAGACCAAGCAGCCAATACTGTCATCCTGAACTTGCACCTCCTTTCCTCTTCGATATATCAATGAGGGGCCTATACAATCACAGGACAGGGGTCATGCACACAGGACTCCTGGAGGATAATGATCTGCCAGTGTTACGCTGGGTTATGTAGCAACTTCCACCAAACCACGTCAAAGAGTGAAGCTGGTAGGGGACTATAATTCATAAGATATATACTTAAGTTGCCATCACCTCTATTGTGTGGAGGACTCAGTAAGGCTTCTTTCTTATATTATCTCATTACTACTCTTCCCTTTTATCACTCTCTGTCATTAGGGTCAGAACTTCAATGCAATGTGTTTGTAATGAATGTTCAGTGAATGAATTGGTAATTAAACACAAGCGATATGAACAAGATCATATAGCTAATAAAAAGTGATACAATTTGAA